>JBBPMX010000557.1:0-11654 GCA_038090515.1 Pulveroboletus cf. viridisquamosus
CGCAACAGCACGCCGAAGGGGAGCATGTATAATTACATAAATTTATCACGTGGCCAGGTTGGCTGAAAAAGACAGTAACAGTAGGCCTGATCAATCGCATACGCCCTTCACTCTCGAACCTCGTATACGTAGAGTACAATCATGACAGTAGAATATTTGTCTCTGAGAACTCGGTTAGAGACGGTATTATCAGGGCTACGCAAAGATATGCTACTGATCGGTGGCATGGAGGGATCAAACTGAATCACCTGGACCCATTTGCCTCGTCGTGTGCGCCAGAATGAAAGCACAACATCCAACTGGGGAACCTGATGGTAATCGAAAGGGAAGAGTAGCGTGTTCCTTCCTGGGGTCGAGCGACTATAAGTTTGGCATGGTAAGTAAACCAGTAGTGCGTACCGTTAGATGGACCCCAGCAGTCGATGGCTCAGATGCATTGCGAGCTTGTTCTGCCTAATAGAATGTGACCTGTTAAGGCGAGGATCCACCATGACCGAAAAGAGACACACCTGATCTACCTCTACTGCATGTGCACCACGCTGTCCACTAGTGGAAGCATCTTCGTTGGGATGTTTCGTAGCCACAGCCTTGCGAGGTACTTTGGGCTGTGATGTGCGATGAGTCGGTGTATACAGATACAACGAATGACGAACCTGTGGTTTTCTGACAGGCTTCCACACCGCTCGCTAGGATGATAGGTCAACACGCCAGATCTGTCCCATTTTGTCTACCGAGGAATGCTCACCCGTTGGCGTTGGCCTGCAGCCATTGTCGAAGGACCCACATTCACGATATTCGCCCGAACTGGAGAGTGCGAGTGAGATTCGCGTTCGTCGTGTTGTCGTGACTTTCCAAAGAGTCGAGCAGGCGTGCGTGGACTAGAATTCCTGTTATTCTTGCCTCGCGGCCACCTTTTGAATATCGAGTTGAGCTGGCGTGACTCGACAGTGTCGTGACCTCCTTCTCCACGCGCTGCCGAGGTGGATGCTGCTGGTAGGCGTTTGGAATTGTCCTCTGGAGGATGCGCAGATGAAATGGGGTAGATGGGCTTGAGTATCGTTAACATGGCAGGAACTGGAGAACGAGCCGATTACGAACCTCATCAAAATCGAATGCCTGCGAAGCAGACAGGTTTGATATCTCAACCTGTACCATTGTGAGAACTGGCTTCGAGAGTGAGATGAACAAACTCATGCATCGAGAGGATCACCGTCCTGTCTCTCGGGCTCAGGTTGCTTGTGGTTCCCTGAATCCCCCTGCCATACACACAATCGAGTCAGTCACAATTTTTGGTGATGGATAGCAAAGTCCTACTTGATTTGTATCGGGTGGCTTGTCGCTGTGGCCGCTATTCGATGTTGATGACTGTTCACCCTTGCCCTCAGCCAATTCCTACATGAATTGTCAGTGCAAATGATGGACTGGGGCTTATCTGACCATCCAAGGACAACCACGTACATGAAAAGGGCCATATGAGTCGGGCAGAATCTTGCCGAGGTCGTGTATCTCAATTTTCCCACTGACCAGTCCAATTGCGACATAGCTGTCATTGGGAGAGAGAGCAATCGAATCTATTACAGCTCCATCATCCAGGGAAACTGAACCAATCAGAGCGAGTGTCGAGGTGTCAAGGAATAGGATTGAACTGGACGTGAAGGTGGCAATGAATGTCTCATTGGCAGCGAGAGCAATGGAGTGGCGGAGATGGTCATGAGTGGATGACTCAGCAAGTTGTGTCCCACTCGACGCGTCGAATGTCCTGATGTGGTTGTCCGCGCATACACAGAACAGTCGCTCCCCGTTACTTGACCATGCAAGTGGGGCAGCATAAGAGCGACTGGGTATGGGCGTCTTGATTTCGATGAGTTCCCGGCCAGTGTGACTGTCTAAAACATGGATGCTGTCGCTGGCAGCAACGATTCGGTCGCCATCTGGAGAGAACCTGATCCCAGAGGGAATAGCGCTGTATTTGAGTGGACCGACGAGTCGTTCTCCGCTTGCCATGCTCCAGATGCTTGCGTTGCCATCCCGAGTCCCAGTGGCCAGCCTGGTCACATCTGGAGAGAAATCCAATGCACATACCCCACTGGTGCCCTCGACATCCATCACCTTTTCCTGCAGTTCTGCGTCCCACACGCTCGCACCATTGTGCCAATTCCCGCAAGCAATCCACTTGCCATCCTTTGACACTGTGATGGCCACCACATCCATTCCCGTTTGGTTTGCAACTCGGTGGCCATCTTCAACTCGCCATTGATGAATCCTGTGCTCAGTCCCACTTAAAAGGTACTTTCCATTGGCCTGGAACGTGACTGCTTGCACCCCGTCAGAGCGACCAGTGTCGAGCACCATAGTCACGGTTTGGCCTTCCTGAATGTCAGCACTGTTCAATCATTCCTCAGAGTTGCTACGCACTAGCATTCATTGATGACATCTTTAACAATGCAAACCCGTCGGTGTCGAAATGTCAAGGAATAAGGCGTTTTGGTTTCCTTGCGATGCTCTCAATACATATAAGGTTTGTCCACGCGGCTCCGACCTTGGCGCCTATCCTTACTTGAGTCTCGCCAACTCGTCGGGATGACCAAGTAGTAAGCAGTCACTGGAGGTGATGCTCATTATCATTATCACAGGTAGTCTCACCCTGTGACCTGCGAGCGATCGCCGTGTCTTGGTTGATGGGCTCCGTTCGCGATGGCCGCGCACAGCCCAGCTTGCATCACGCTGTGCACAGAGCACGGCACGCTCTCAAACTGCGCCAGACTCAAACCCCGGGCCAACGTTCTCCATAGAATGTAAGACAAACATATGTGGCTCCGGTTGTACTTACACGCATGGTTGGGCTTGCAGAACTTCCAAACGACGCTCACACGTTTCCGAGTAACCCTTACCGGCAACCCTCCCAGGCGGGCCGAGTCACTGGATGTACTGTCACTGAGGCCCAGTCCAGTGAACAGTACCATCGATAGCCTATGTGTGAAGCAACTCGACGGGATTCTTATGGATCTGCCATCACACATCGCACACTACGTGACTTGGTTTGTATAAAACCGCTCGCTGCATGTGGCTGATCCGTTACAAAGTATGTGTCTCCCTAGCTTCGTGGGCACCGTCAGGATCTGTGAAGAAGAGGCCCTGATATTGGACTTCATCAACTCTTGGTAAGCATGTTTACCGGCGCACTTTTCGTTTCGTAAGAAGGATATCAAAGACGGGTCAGATCGAGCGCGGACGATGTCAGTCCAGTGTGTGACAGGGATGGGGAAATGACGTGACATGTTGAGAAAGTCGTTGTCATTAATGACAGTGCTAGACCCTCGTCCATGTCGGGCACGGCTGAGAGTGCGTCTAGTGGTACGTGAGTGAACAAGGAATGGTCGGAGAAAGGAGGAAAAGGTGCCTTGCATTATGTGTTACCCACCAACTAACAAAACTGCCATCTGTAACGCATCAAACGTAGAAGAGGAAGATAGAAAAGGTTTGCTTCCAACTTCCTGTATATTCAGACTGCGGTATCAATCATGCTCCTTCCCTGTGGGTGGAGAGGTAAACGTTTCCTTCCAGTATAAGAAATCAAACATCACTGCATTGACGTCCTCGCCCAAATGCGGCCTGTTGGACGCCCTACTCGATGTACACTCTACTTAGCAGACATCGCCACAATTCTAATCCATTATACGCTGACCCACCATCAGAAACTTTGCGTGCGTGTTGACCATGTCCATGATGGTTGGGCGAAAAGTCCAGAGAACTCGATTATAGGTGGGCTTCTGCCGATGTTGTGAGGCGACGTCCAGATGCGATCAAGTTCAGCAAACCTATGACTCGTCGTGTGCGTCCGAGTGAAAACACAACATCCAGACAGGGAACGTGATCGAGAAGGTGGCATATCTTCTTCCCGCCTGATGCCAACTGTTAGTTGAGCAGTGTAGATGAAAGGAGAGAGACTCGTACCGTCAGATGGACCCCCGCATACTCGGACTGGGACCTGTCGTTCGCTTGCTGTGCCTATGAGAGTGTGAGCTGTCGTGACGAGTGGCCAAAAAAAGACAGACCGAATCCACATCCGTGGCATGCGTGGTATGCCGTCCACTACCAGAAGCACCTTCGACCGGACGTTTCATAACGGCAGGCTTGCGAGATGGTTTAGGCTGTCATGTGTGATCAGTCAGTGCACATGGATATGAAGAACAACGAACTGGTGGCTTTATGACAGGCATCCACACCGCTCGCTGAGATGATGTGTAAATCCGTCAGGTTTGTTCTTGATCGTATATCAAAGAATACTCACCTTTCGGCGTTGGCCTGCAGCCATCGTCGATGGTCCCGCAGTTGCAACGTCTGCTCTGGCCGGTGAGTGAGGCGATTGACGGTCAGCATGTTGGTGTGACTGTCCGGAATATTGATCGGACTTGTGTGAACTGGCGTGTCCAGTCCTGTTCCGTAACCACGTTTTGAATACTGAACTGTGCTGGTAGGACTTGGTAGGGTCGTGACTATCCCCTGCATGGGCAGATCGAGTGGGGGAGGGGGGCTTTAGCAGCGTCAATATAAATTGGACAGGGAAACAAATCGGTCACAAACCTCGTCGTAGTTGAACGACTGTGGCGCAAGTATATTCGACACCTCGACCTATACCATCATGAGAACGCGCGACAAGGGAGAGATGAATAACTCATACATCGAGGAGATCAACATCCCCGCCATCGCCTTGTCTCTTGGACTCGCGCTGATCAGGTTTCCCTAAACCCGCCTGTTGTGCATACATAATAGTTAGCACAACTCGCTTAGTAGCCCGATACGAAACCCATACCAGATTGGTGTCGGGAGAGTCACTGTGGCCGCCCGATGTGGATGGTCGCTCAGCTAACTGCTCATCCTCACCAGTCGAAATCTACAGGATTTGTCAGTGTAATTAACAGATGGAAACTTATCCAACAGTCCAAACACTTGCATGAAAAGGGCCATATGACTCGGGCAGAATCTTGCTGAAGTTGTGTATGACAATTTTCCCATCATCTTGTCCAGTTGCGACATAGCTGCTATTGGAGGAGATAGCAATCGACTCTATTATTGCTGCGCTATCCTGGGAAACCGAGCCAACCTTGCTCAGTGTCGATGTGTCGAGGAAGAGGATTGAACGAAACGCGAATGTGGCAATAAATTTCCCGTTGGCAGCGAGAGCGATGGAGTGGCCGATGTCATGGATGGACGACTCAGCCAGCTGAGCGCCAGTCGTCGCATCGAATGTCTTGAGTCTGTTGTTGGATGCGCAGAAAATCTGCAGGCCGTCAGTCGACCATGCAAGTGGGGTGGTCCGAATGTCGCTAGGTATGGAACTCTTGATTTCAATGAGCTTCTCGCCAGTGTGACTGTCAAAAATACGGATCAGATTGTCATGGGAGACAGTGGCGATGCGAACGCTGTCTGGAGAGAACTTGACCCCCTTCGCTACAAAGGTGCCATGTTTGAGTGGGCCGACAAGTTTTCTTCCGCTCGAAATGTTCCAAACGTATGCTCCACCAGATCCACCCCCAGTAGCCAGCCTGGTCGAGTCTGGAGAAATGTCGAGTGTGTGTACTCTCTTCGAGTTCACCACGCTGGTAATCTTTCTATCCATTTCCGCATCCCACACGCTCGCACCGCCGCCTTCAGTTCCATACGCGATCCACTTGCCGTCCTTTGACACTGCAATGGCCAACACGCTCGTTCCTGTTTGGTTTGCGACTTGTTGGCCATCTTCAACTCGCCATCGTTGAATTCCCTCGTCAGTACCCCTCAAAAGATGCTTCCCGTCGGCCTGGAATGCCACTGCCCGCACCTCACCATAGCGACCAGTGTCGAATACGATAGTTTGGCCTTGCCGAATGTCAGCACCGCTCAACCACCCTTCAGAGCTGGTACGCACTAGCGTTCATTGACGACATCCTTTAACAGCACAAGCCTGTTGGTATCGAAATGTCAAGGAAGAAGGTATTGGTTTGTTCGTGGTGCACGGCAAGGCCGATCCTGTGTAAACACGTTTCCTTTTCCTGACCCTCACTGTCCGTGGGGCTCCTTCGCGGCATCAGCGTCTATGCTTACTCAGATCTTGTCAATATGACCTCGCCGGGACAGTCGGGCAAGCAGTCGCCAGGGGTGATGCTTATTATCGTTACCGTTACATATCACAAGTAGCCTGCGACTTGCGAGCACCCACATCTCATCCGGAAGGTTCATGACAGACACGCAATCCAATCTACTGTTGCAGGCTGAGCGATTTGTTGAACAAACCGCTCAGCTCGCAACACGGATCCCCTCGGACGTGTGAGGTTCTTTTCGTTTCCCCCCCGATAATAATCACGCTCCAATAACAGTAACGGTTGCAACTCTTCCTTGTAACCCTCTGGGTGCACGCCACGAAAATAGATCTCAGCAGTGCTACTCGAGGTACGTTGTTTTCGCATCCACCCATCAGTTTCTCGAATAGGTATCATAGACCGTCGATGTGACAGGCGATGTCAGTAGGGAGCGTTCTTGAAGTACACTGAACATCCCCTGGATGCTACGAGGGAGTGGGTCCTTCGCCCTGCTATCTGATTGCAATGGAACACTAACGAAAACATCATTGGATGGTGTACAAAGGATCCCGAACTGTATGTACGGTCTGACGCTTCCTGTTAACCTCCCGATGCCTGTCTTCTCTATGCTTCTTACGTTTGCATAGTGGCGCTCACCCTAAAAAACAATCGGGTCATATTACTCGGCAACACACTCTGACCCAGTTGATGGACCTCTTTCACTATGGTTCCGTCGGAAGCCTATACGTGGAGAAAGTCATAGCGGATCATCTACCCCAGACGTGCCAGTATCTATTTCTGGTACACGAAACTGAACATCGATAAGGTGGAATTTTCCGACAATTAATTTCTGTGACACCATCCTCCACTTAACAGTAGGCCTGATCAATCGCATATGCCCTCCGCTCTCGAACCTCGTGTACGTAGAGTACAATCGTGATAGTAGAATAATTGTCTCTGCGAACTCGGTAGAGACGACATTATTAGGGCTTATGCTAATATCGCGAGGTGACACGAATGCAAAGGTATTATCTGTATCCTACTGATCGGTGGCATGGAGGGATCAGATTGAATCACCTGGACCCATCTGCCTCATCGTGTGCGCCAGAATGAAAGCACAACATCCAATTGGGGAACCTGATGGTAACCGAAAGGGAAGAGTAGTGTGTTCCTTCCTGGTGTCGAGTGACTATAAGTTTGGCATGGTAAATAAACCAGTAGTGCGTACCGTTAGATGGACCCCAGCAGCCGATGGCTCAGATGGATTGCGAGCTTGTTCTGCCTAATAGAATGTGACCTATTAAGACGAGGGTCCCCATTACCGAAGAGACACACCTGGTTCGTGTCTGTTGCGTGCGCACTGCGCTGTCCACTAGAGGAAGTACCTTGGATCGGACGATTCGTAACTGTAGCCTTGCGTGATGATTTGGGCTGTCACATGTAATGAGCCACCGTAAATATACAAATGCGAGAAAGGACCGACTGGTGGCTTTATAACAGGCATCCACACGGCTCGCTGAGACGATATGTCAAACATGTTAAATTTATTCCTTTTTATCTATCAGAATGCTCACCCGTCGGCGCTGGCCTGCAGCCATTGTCGAAGGACCTGTGTTCATGACGTTGACTTGAACCAGGGGGTGTGAGGGAGATTCGTGTTCATCGCGTTGTCGTGACTTTCTGAAGGGCCGACCGGATGAGCGTGAACGAGCTTCTTTATTTGTGCCTCGCAGCCACTTTTTGAATATCGAGTCGTGCTGGCGTGACTCGACAGTGCCGTGACCGCCTTCTCCATGTGTAGCCGAGGTGGACGCTGCTGGTAGGCATCTGGAGTTGTCCCCTGGAGGATGCGCAGATGAAATGGGGTAGACAGGCTTGAGTATTGTTAACATAGCAGGAACTGGGGAACGAGCTGATTACGAACCTCATCAAAATTGAATGCCTGTGAAGCAGACAGATTCAATATCTCAACCTGTGCCATTGTGAGAACTGGCTTCGAGGGAGAGACGAACAAACTCATACGTCGAGGGGATCACCGCCCTGTCTCTTGGGTTCGGGTTGCTCATGGTTCCCTGAATCCTCCTGCCATACACAATGGAGTCAGTCATGATTGTTGGTGATCGATAGGAAAGTCGTACCTGATTCGTATCAGGTGACTTGTTGCTGTGGCCGCCATTCGATGTTGATGACTGTTCACCGGCACCCTTGTCCTCAGCTGATTCCTACATGAATTGTCAGTGCAAATGATAGACTGGGGCTTATCTGACCATCCAAGGACAACCACATACATGAAAAGGGCCATATGAGGCGGGCAGAATCTTGCTGAGGTCATGTATCTCAAATTTCCCACTGACCAGTCCAATTGCGACATAGCTGCTGTTGGGAGAGAGAGCAATCGACACTATTTTTGCACCACCATCCCGGTCAACTGAAATAATCAGAGCAAGAGTTGAGGTGTCGATGAATAGGATTGAACTGGATGCGAATGTGGCAATGAATGTCTCATTCACAGCGAGAGCAATGGAGTAACCGAGACGGTCATGAGTGGATGACTCAGCAAGCTGTGTCCCAGTCGAAGCGTCGAAGGTCCTGATATGGTTGTCCGCGCATACACAGAACAGCCGCTCCCCGTTACTTGACCACGCAAGTGGAGTAGCGTAAGAGCAAGTGGGTATGAGCATCTCGATTTCGATGAGTTCCCGACCAGTGCGACTGTTGAAAGCCTGGATGCTGTCGCTGGCAGCAACGATTCGGTCGCCATCTGGAGAGAACCTGATCCCCGAGGGAGTAGTGCTGTATTTGAGTGGGCCGACGAGCCGTTCTCCATCTGCGATGCTCCAGATGCTTGCTTTGCTATCCCAAGTCCCAGTGGCCAGCCTAGTCGAATCTGGAGAGAAATCCAATGCACATACGTGCTCTGTACCCTCCACACTGATCACCTTTTCATGTAATTCTGCATCCCACACGCTCGCACCATTGCGGAAAGTCCCACAAGCAACCCACTTGCCATCCTTTGACACTGTGATGGCCTCCACATCTATTCCTGTTTGGTTTGCGACTTGGTGGCCATCTTCAACCCGCCATCGTTGAATTCCCTCGTCAGTCCCACTTAAAAGGTACTTTCCATTGGCCTGGAATGTGACTGCTTGCACCTCGGCAGAGTGACCAGCGTCGAACACCATAGTCACGGTTTGGCCTTCCTGAATGTCAGCACTGCTCAATCATTCCTCAGAGTTGCTACGCACTAGCATTCGTTGACGACATCTTTAACAGTGCAAACTCGTCGGCGTTGAAACGTCAAGGAACAAAGCGTTTTGGTTTTCTTGCGATGCTCTCGATACATATAAGGTTTGTCCACACAGCTCTCTTGTGGCCTTGGCGTCTATCCTTACTTGGGTCTCGCCAACTCGTCAGGATGACCAAGTAAGTCACAGGAAGTGATACTCATCATCATTACCACAGGTAGTCTAACCCTGCGACCTGAGCAATCGCCATGCCTTGGTTAAAGGGCTCCGTTCGCGATAGCTGCGCACAGCCCAACTTGCGTCACGCTGTGCACAGAGTACGGCACGTTCTCAAACTGCGCCCCACTCAAACCCCGGACCAACATTTCGATATCACAGAAGACAAAGGTATGTCGAATCTGCCGGCCTATTCAAACTGTCCTATTCATGCGCTTGGTATGGTTGCGCTGGTAGAACTGCCCCAATGACATTTGCACGTTTCCGAGTGACTTACCAACCACCTCCCAGATAGCCCGAGAAGCGTGGACAGTACTGTTGATTATACGTGGAGCAAGTCGACAGGATTATTTCCATGTCTTTATAGATCTGCTACCACACATCGCATGCTACGTGATTTACTTTGTATGAAATCCCTCGCTACATGTTACTGATCTGTTACAAAGTGCGTCTCCCAATCGCATGTTCAACGTTCAACTCCCTGTACTACCACGCACATATTATCATCGTTGTCCGATTGGCTGAGCAGAGACGCGCACTCGGCAGACAATGGCAAGCCTACTCCCTTGATCGTTTGTTGTGACTGGAATGGAGATCTGTCGCTGATGCCCCATGGATTCAACACTCGGTACTTTCCCTGTAAGTAAAGGTCCCATCGACTCTCCGTCATGCTCCATGGGCAGCCCGGAGTGTGAGTATACTGCTGCGACACCACTTGCAGTGATCAGCATTGCTATGACCGTGATAACGCATTCGGACATCGTCCACTCATCGTCTCCAGAGGCTGGATCTGTAGAAAGCGTTGATGACTTTACCAAAGGCGTTTTCCGTGATCAGCATGGCCATGACCGCAATGACACATTCGGAAGGACACCCAATACCATACGCAACTTGGCTGCTCCCTTGTCATCGCCAATGAAATCATCTAAAAAAGGTAAGGATGACCTTCCGAATTCAATACCGTCAAGCAACGTGCACACGCATGTCGGTAATGGCTCTCCGGTGCACGTCCGACATGCTTGAATCAGATCCATATGTGATGAAAAGAAGATACAATAGGCATCGCACTGCATCACAGAAAATAGGGCACATGGCCCTGTGTGCAGCACTATGCTATGCCCGTTTTCCAGAGACATTGGTCGAGTGCCCAGAGCGGGATGATAGGTGCGAGGGAAAGGGGGGTCAAATTTGCGAGTGAGACTACAACGACGTTCAGATTGCTCAGATTGAGTACGCTGGGTTATACGTTACGTCAAACATATTCCTGGAGATGCCTCCCGTCTGCTGCATCCTGTCATGAGCAGTATTGAATTGATACACTTGACCCACTCACTGTCGTGTTCCGTGCGCCAGACGGCCTCGTCCATGTCTTTTGCCACGCTAGTCTGTACATGTCCTTTGACCGAGCGTGTCCTTGCGCGCACGGAGTCGATTTCGAACCACCACCGTTCGTCCATTTGAACGGCCGCTCTGCACCAGGGATCAATGTCAAGCATGGTATACAATCCCTCGATGATGACGATACCATGGGTCGATTTGATGGTCACCACGTCGATCTTTGAGCGCGTGGTCAAAGGAATGGGCGATCAAGAGACGCGCCGTGTTAGGGATACTAGAGAAATGTGAGCTAGAGAAGCCCTTTGTAGACTCACTTTGTGCACGTTCTGAGCCTTTGACGATGAACTGGGCACGCTCAACGACGACACTGTCCATGTCGATGTGCTGGACGGGATCATACAGGGACTCCGTCGTCCAAAAAGGATATCCGTGCCAGGAGGCCCGCCCGCGTCTCCGATCCCCACTCAGCAGTAGGTCTGATCAATCGCACACTCTCCCAATCTCAAACCTCACATGTATAGACTACGATGATGACAGTTGAATCATTGTCTCAGAGAACTCGGTTATAGACGGTGTTGTTAGGACTTGTGCAGATGTAGCGAGGTGGCAAGACTCAAAGACACTATATCCATGTAGTACGGATGGTATGGAGGGCTCGCATTGAATCATCGAGAACTATCTGTCATATCATGTGCGCCAGAACGGAAACAAACCATCCAGGTGGGAACAGTGAGGGTGAAGGATGTGTAGCGAGTTCCTTCCTGGCGTTGATGGACTGTAAGTTTGATGATGTAAA
>JBBPMX010000558.1:0-11647 GCA_038090515.1 Pulveroboletus cf. viridisquamosus
CCGAGAGAAGTTCATTCAAGGGGAAGTCTTGCATCAATTGATTGGACTTGTGGCGCTCCCTCCGCTCCCTCTTCCCCTTTCCCACCCTCCCCCTCTTCATCCCCCCTGGGTTCCCCCCATGCTGCTTCCACCGTCCTTCCTCCTCGTCCAGCCCGCTCCCGCTCCCCCCCTATCTCCCTTTCCTCGGTGTCGAGCCACACAGCACCTCCCACTCTTACCTGGCTCCAACAGGTTCTGGACGACCCCCGTTGTCCCTCCTTCCTTCACACTGTCGACTCCGGGATGACACCCACTTTTGCCTGGGCCATCCCCAACGATGTCCCCTAGGTGGTCATGATGACTGCCACTAGCTGGACGCCCATCTACATGGGCTTTGATAGCAATGGTGACCTGGTCCTCGTGCCCTCCTGCCCTGGCGAGCTGGTCACCATGGCCTTCACGGTCGACTAACCCACTTATATCCACAGGTCCCCCCTGCACTCCCACCTTGTTCTAGGCCCGGGCCGCCCCCCCCGCACTCTCTTTCACCTCTTTTCTCCTCTATTCACTCACCTGTAGGCACAGTAGGATAGTTTGGTTACTCTTACAGTAGGTACCGTGATCAGCTTCTTTGCCCTTTGGGCCCCTTTCATAACCCCCTACCTTCCTACTCACCAAGGCTCCCCGGAGTCCAGGTGCCTGTTACCCACAGTCACGCCAGTCAGCCTTTTGGCACCCGTCAGCTTTCCCTGTAATGTAACGTCTTACATAGGGCTTTGTACCCCAATTAGACATAAATGGATTTTTTTTTAAAAAAAAAAAAAGTGTATCAGCGACCATGTTTGCAGAGGGACAATAAACGAAAGAAATAGAACCATTCTCAACACTAAAGCGGATAAAATGAAAATGAATGTCAATATGTTTTGTATGAGTGTGGTAGCTGCCATCACGCGTCAGTGCGATCGCTGATTGGTTATTGCCATATAGGGTGGTCGGGCACGTGAGTGGTACGAACATCTCGCTGATGATCCAACAGAGCCAAATGGCTTCCTTGGCAGCGTGATGAGCTCTTGTTTTCTCGAACCCCAAAGGATCGCTCCCCCGTCGATGAGGAAAGCGAAGCCAGTGATCGCCTGGTGGTGTTCCTGTGTGGCACCGTCCGCATCGACGTAACCAACCAAACCCGATGTACGAGTCCCGAAAGTCAGCGCGAGAGACTTACTACCCGAAAGGTACTTGTAAATCCATTTAACTGCCTCCCAGTGCTCCAAACCTGGATTGTTGCAGAACTGGCCAATGAATGATGTGGCAAACATGATATCGGGTCGTGTTCCAGCTGCGAGATGAATAAGTGACCCGACTGCCTGACAATATGGGATGTTGCACATGCGCGCAATCTCAGTTGTAGTCTTCGGAGACTGCTTCTCTGAAAGCTGAATGTGAGGGTCGAGCAGCAGAGAAATGGGCTTAACATCGGAGAAATTATACTTGGACAGAATCACATTAATGTAGGGTTCCTGGGAGAGAGAGAGCGTGCGTGTCACACAATCCCGAGTGACCTTCATACCAAGCAACCAGCTGATCAGACCCAAGTCGGTGATCTGAAAGTGCGACCCGATCTCCTCTTTGAATGCTTTAACAAGGTCAGCAGAACTACCTGTGACAGTACAATCGTCGACGTGAAACGCCAGGATGAGTATATGATCTGCAATGAAAGCAACAAACACCCCCCAGTCCGCCTCCATGCGAGTGAAACCAAGTTCCCGGAGCATGCTGTAAAGCCATAAATACCATTTCAACGCACCCTGCTTTGAACCATAGAGGGTGATGCAGAGTTGAGCAACGAGATCGTGACCCTGTTTATCAAAACCCAGTGGAAGCTCCATGTAGATGACTTCATCGTCATCCAGCTTACCATTGAGAAAAGCACTATAGAAATTGAAAACATCGACGTCCCAGTCATGACATGCTGCGATAGCCAAAATGAGACAAAGAGACGTGAGTTGAGTGACAGGAGCGTAAGTCTCAAAGTAATCCACTCCATACTGCTGGGTGAACCCGCATGCAACCAAACGCGCTTTGTACTTATCGATCTCGCCCACAGTGTTCTTCTTGATTTTGAAGACCCACTTGCAACTTACAACGTTGGTGTTCGCAGGCCGATCAACCACGTTCCAGGTGTGTGCTTCATCAAGGCTTCTCAGCTCCGCATTAATAGCTTCCTCCCATTTGGGCCAGTCCGGCCGTGCCTTGGCTTCCTCAATAGTTGTTGGTTCGAGGCCCTCAGCCTCTGCAGTCCCACTAAGCAGTGCAAACACTGCATTTTCATTGTCAAATTCCCATGCCACTGAAGTGGTCCCACTGTCGGTTCCACTGTCAAGACCCTTAACCACGGCCGTCTGGATGCCTTTGGGTAGTCCACCCTTACCATCGTGAGTGCCGTCCTCACGTCGCAACATCTGGATATAGGATGACTCAGTACGCTGACGAGTCGACTGTCTAAGGTGAGGCAAACCACCACCCGAGGAGTCACCAATGGCGCTACCAGGTGGTTTGACAGGTTGCGAGGCAGCCACAGGTGCATTGCTAACCACGCCTGGCAGGCCCTGCTGATCACAGTCAGTGCCGTCAAGCTGTATGGAGACAGGATCATCTCGTCGAAAAGTGATGTTGCGCTCAACGATCACAGCGTGCCAACTGGGAATGTAGATACGGTGAGCTGTAGATTCTGCATCGAAGCCGACCCAATGACCCTCTTTAGCCTGGTCATCAAGTTTCGATTCAGACCGATTGAGAACCCAACATGTCGCACCCCAGGGTGGTAAGTTGGTCAAGTCGGGCTTCGTCCCATATAACATTTCATAAGGTGTTTTCCCATCGAGCACCCTAGTAGCTGACCGGTTCTTCACCCAGACAACATGCAAGATCACTTCGCCCCACAAGGCCTTCAGCAAACCACTAGCGTGCAAGACAGTCCGAACATGTTCAACAAGAGTGCAGTTCAAGCATTCTGCAACACCATTGTGTTCCGGTGTATCATGTGTGGTGAGTTTCCGTTCCATTCCGTGATCCTTCAGGTGACAATTGAACTCATCAGATAAATACTCCCCCCCACGGTTGGAACGCAAACACTTCATGGCTGTTCTGTGCTGCATCTTCAACCACGACTTGAACTCCAGGTAAGCCTGGAATGTCTCAGACTTGGCATGCAAGAGGCTAACACGTGTGTAGTGAGTGTGATCATCTGTAAATGAGCAATAGTAGCTCCGTTTACTGGGCGTCAGAATGGGAGAAGGTCCCCAAACATCGGTATGAATGTCATCACCAAGTGCCACTGCATGGCTGGGGTCACGAGTCGTCCCAATAGGCTGCTGGGATGCCTTCCCATACTCGCAAGAGACGCATTGGCCCATAGAGCTATGGTCCGGGTCCAAGGTAACACCTGTGATCATCTCCTTCGCAAGCATCTCGCGGATAGTCCCCACTCCGATATGGGACAAGCGAGTGTGCAACTCCTCCATGGTGAGTCATCGATCCGTTGACACAGCTACTGCAGTTGCCGAGTAATCACAATGCGTTTTATACAGACCGTTCGTAACTGTGACCTGACCCAACAGAGCACGACCGGAATCAAAAATTTGACAGGTCACACCATTGAAGATAGCACGGTAGCCACCCTCAGCAAGGCGGCTGATGGAAACGAGAGTCACCCACATACTAGGTGCATACAGGACATCCTTCAGGAGGAGCTGAGACTGAGTATCTCCATTAGGCAGGAAAACAGGCAAGTCTCTGCGCCCGGTGGCATGAAAGGTACCGTTGTCAGCACCACGTATAGGCTTAGGTGGAATACTGATAAAGTTAATGAAACGGTCCTGACAAGGGGATAGGTGCTGAGAGGCACCGCTATCATATAAGTCGGGGATGTTGTCACCTCGTGCAACCAAGGCCTCAATGCCAGTGGCAACAGGCAAGTCAGGCTCGGGCACAGTGAGTCACGCACTGTCAGGTGAGTCCTTGTTGCTAGTGGCTGCATTCGCAGAGGCTGACGCTTTGCCTTTGCCTTTGTCATCTTTAGCTTTCTTGCCGCAGGACTTCCAACCCTTGGGAGCTTGGCCAGCTTTACTGCCGCCCTCCTCCCAGCAATCACGATCTTTATGGCCAGACCAACCACAGTTGTAGCAGTTGCCACCGAATTTCTTCCCCTAGCCCTTTTCTTTCTTGGACGACGTATCAGCACCGAAAACAGCATCCTCAGACAAGGAAGAAGTCTTCCCCTTGCCCCCCTAGAGCATTAGATGGTCATATTCCTCCAGCACGATGTCCATCAGATCATCAGAAGTGATGGTAGTGCCCTGTATGTGCATAGTGGAGGATAAGGCAGCTAACCCAGGGTTGTAAGAACAAGGAAGGGACGCATATACGATGTTAAAAAGGTCCTCATCTGAGACAGGTCGCCCAATAGAGGCAAGGTCCTCATGGAAGGTGATGATCTTCTCGATGTGTGCTTGAGCATTCCCACCATCCTTCAATTTGAGTTCCCCCAACTGACGACACATCTCAGCGCCGACCACTATGGACTGTGACTGGAAGAGGCTGGAAAGAGTCGCAAAGTATTCATGCGCTGAGTTCTTATTCATGAGACGAATGAAGAGGGAATTAGGAAGGGTAGTGGCAATGATATGCCACAATTTCATGTCCTTTTTGCTCCAAGTCGCCAGATCCTTTTCGTAATCTGCAACTGACTTGAGCTCAGCAGGAGTAGATGCTGTCCACCCAGATGGTTTCCCTTTTGCTGGGTCTGTGGGCTTTGCTTTGCTTCCATCGAGGTAACCAGCCAATCCTCGACTGGCTGCAGCAAGCTGGAGTCGGACCTTCCAAGAGGACCACTCCTTGCCGGATGCATCAAGCTTTGGCAGCTTGATTTCCTCTGACGTAGTACTGGTCATATTAGTGGATGTATGCACGATATGGACACGAATATATGCGTTTGATCTGTAGATTAGAGCAACGCAGGGCTCATAACCTGTAGAAGTGTACTCAGTACAGGACGGAGTCTCTGACTATATATTGCACCTGTAGAAGTGTACTACAGGGGAATGAGTATTGAGTATGAAGTGTGAATGGACCAATCTTACCTCAGTACAGGACGGAGTCTCTGACTGAGGTGAGGACGCGGCGAAATCTATCTTATCTACCAGTGCATTATGTAATCATTATGTAATGCATCGTGTCTGTGTCCGTGTCCTAACGTCCAAGTCTGTTTGACTATAGTAGGCGGAATAAACACAACATCTACCCCTTTGACGGAACCCACACCATCCAAAGCAAAGTGTTGAAGAAGATCTAGCTGCCAGCGGATCCCCCTCTCCCATATCACCCGACCTCTTCCCCCGCAAGCATCCCCAGACGTCGGTTGAAAGATACCGGTGAGTAAGGACTGTAGGATGCCAAATTTTCCAGCTACAGTGACTTGGTGCCTGGTTCTCCGGAACAGGCACATCCACAACTCCGCAAGTCCCCCTCTTTTGAGGGCTTGCTTGAAGCACTTCTGCAAGTATCCGAAGAGCCTTACTGGCTCAAGTTCAAACAAAGACAACTGCCGCTCCCCCCACCACAAGAAACAATGTCGTCATCGTCGACCCTAAGTGACAGAACCTATTTATTTCCATTTCTTATTATTTCTCTTTATCTTATCTTATCGTCACAGGTTGACGATATCTTTCATTATCTTATCTAGATTCAGGTAGATCCTTCTAGATCATTCCATTACATCATAGGCTAGACCATGACATCATTCCATTCCTAACTTATTCAGCCATCATATTTAGGGTTCCATTCCGATCATTATTTAATATCCGTTAGTAACAGCCCTCAGCCCGAGATACAGGGTTTACCTAGGGTTTTGGGCTTAGACAGTAGTATATAGTTGTAGCACTCCCCTGTAGATTAGGCTCGTGCTTGATATTCTAGTCCTTTTGCTCCCATTTCCAGAGTGAAGGCCCGGACGTCTTTTGGCATACTTTATGCTTTAGGTTAGTTCCTAACACTAAGCAACGATGAGCTGAAGGCGCTGCTCACAGCCCTTCTTAAGGAAAAGGAGGACAGCCCCTCTGCAATCACCAAGAAAGTCGCCGATCCCGGCAAGTGGGACGGCAACTGCGACAAGTTCCAGGTGTGGATCACCTAAATCAAGGTCTGGGTCTCGCTCCAAAACTGGGGCTTGGACAAACTCCGGACCGTCACAGTCCTGTCACGTATGGAGGGAGAAGCCGCCTCCTATGCTAGACTAAAACTAGAGGAGTACTGCGACTCCGAAATCGCAGACGCAACCAACAACATGGGAAAAAATTTGGGCTACCCCCATGGAGATGACGCTTGGCCTGAATGGAAGGTCCTCCAAAGCAAGATCAGGGACCACTTCCAAATCAATGTGCTCACACACGAATCGCTCCAGAAGCTACAGCAACTGAAGCAGCAGAGATGTCCGATCAACGAATTCCTGCAGAAATTCGAGGTCCTGTTCAAGGAGGCCAAAGTTGAGAATGGCCATGGGATTGAAATTCTTAAGCGAGCAGTGGACGCTCGCATATATATGCAAGTCCACCTCCACATGCACGTGGAGAATGACATCTTTGAGTTGATCAACGCCTACAGAAAGGTTGGTCGCTCTTTCGAGTCCACGGAAATCGAACATGGATTCCAACCAAGGCGGTACAGCAGACTGCAAAGGTACAACACACCAAAAGGGCCACCGCCTAATCAGCGGTTCACACAATATGGGATGCAACCTGGAAGGGGAGCTCCCATGGACATCGGGGCAGTGCAGGGGCCCCCTGATACCCACATGTGCTTCAATTGTGGCAAACCAGGCCACATTCGACGGGACTGCCGGCTCCTGAAGAAGCCTTATAATCCGGCACAAGATAGGAACCGAGTGCTGGTTCAAAATATGCGCCAAGTTTGGATACCTGATAAAGACGGGTACTACACCGAGACGTGGGTGGTCGTCTCCGAAACTCTGCCCGAAACCAAGGCCCATGTGGCAACCTCCTCCCGACAGGAGTATATGTCGGATGAAGCTCGTGCCTACTGGGCTGATGTCTTCGAAACTGAAGCTAGGACAAAAGCGTCCGAAGCTTTAAAAGGAAGCAGCTAGCCAATGGTAGGGTGTCACCTAGCAAGCTGGACAAAACAAATGAAAAAAGAATAAAATTAGAAAACATAAAAAAAATAGTTACAGCACATTTGGACTGCAGTAATACCATTGAAAGTTCGATACATGTACAATCTGGTTTCGAGCTGATGAAAGTGGCGTTATGTAATCCTGTACCAGTAAGTAGACCGGATTCCAGGTGTGTCGGTATGAGAATGGTAGGCATAGACGACTCGTTGACCGTGCTCAAGGGAGAAATCCCCATAGCCAGCACTGAGCCTGTAGCCAAATTCTCAGAGTGCACCAACGGAGATTTCCCAGTTAGGACAATCAGCCAGGTGCTGAAATCTTTAATAGATTCTGATACGTCTGTAGGGGGGTCTCTTCAGAGCTCGGCGCCAGACTATAAAAATAGCGTGCTTAATTCCCTTTTTAAGAATGAGTGTGCTGACCTTAACCTTAATAAAATTCCTACACAAGAAATGATCAGTGGTGGAGAATTCACAGTGGACATTGCCGTCCTCTTCTCCACAGGTCAAGTACAAAAAGATGATAACATTAAAGCACTAATAGATAGCAGCGCCATCAACACCTTCATCGACCACAAATGGTGTATCAAAAACAAAGTTAACCTCATTCCCCTTGTACAACAAATTCAAGTATTTAACACCGACGGTACTCCAGGCAAGGCCAGAAAGGTAACGCATCGGGTTGAACTCGTAGCAGCATTGCAGGACCATCATGAAAAAATCAATACCTTCGTCATCAAGCTGGGCTCAAACCAAATAATCATCAGCTACGACTGGCTCGCTCGCCATAACCCTGAAATCGACTGGATCGAAAAGAAAATCAACTTTACTCGTTGTATGGACGACTGCGACAACTACAAGTCTCAATGAAACGGGTATTTCGGCTTCAAACTTCGCGTCATCGAAGATGGAGTGGCCGAAAAAGTCCCAGCAGCTTATCACGATTTTCTTGATGTTTTTTTGAAACAGGAATCTAACCATATGCCCTTATGGAAACACTGGGATCACACCATTGATCTCAAGCCCGACTTCATTCCAAGGAAGGGGAGAGTTATTCCTCTATCTGACACAGAGTTGGAAGAAGTATGGACTTTTATTGACAAAGAAGTCAAGAAGGGCTACCTCCGACTGAGCAAGTCTCCACAAATGTCCCCAGTATTCTTCATCCCGAAGAAGAATGGTAAAAAATGCCTAGTAATGGACTATAGATATTTAAATGAAGGAACTATTAAAAATGTGTATCCCTTACCACTCATTTCACAACTCATAGACCACCTCAAAGGCGCAGACATGTTTACCACAATGGACTTGCACTGGGGGTACAATAACGTTCGTATCAAAGAAGATGACGAATGGAAGGCAGCGTTTGTAATACCTATTGGAGCTTACGAGCCAACGGTCATGTACTTCGGACTAACAAACTCACATCCTACCTTTCAGAACATGATGAACGACATCTTTTCAGACCAATATGCATTCCTCATCATCTACATGGACGACATGATGATATTTACCAAGAAAAAGACAAAAGAAGAACACGAAGCGCTGGTGCGTGAAGTACTGCAACATCTCTGGGAAAACGATCTATATATTAAACCCGAAAAATGCACATTCTCCAAGGACAAGGTCAAATTCCTTGGAATGAACGTCTCCAAGAATGGCATTGAAATGCAAGAAAAGAAGACACAAGCGATTGCAGATTGGCCAGAGCCAACCCACCTTAAACAAGTCCAGGCTTTCCTGGGCTTATGCAATTACTACCATAAATTTATTGACCAGTTCACAGAAATCACAAGGCCATTGAATGACCTAACAAAGAAAGACACCCCTTTCCGGTGGGGCGAAAACGAGCGAGTGGCCTTCCTCGCTCTCAAAAAGAAATTCACGGAAGCACCTCTGCTCACATACCTGGATAGTACGCGACAGATGCGCATTGAAACAGACACATCGGACATTGCAACTGGAGCAATCCTCTGGCAGGAATGCGAAGATGGACAGTGGCATCCCTGCGCCTTCCTCTCCCATTCTTTCGACGCAACAGAACGCAACTACCCCATCTATGACAAAGAGCTGATGGCAGTTATTTGAGCTCTCAAAGAATGGCGACACTATCTTATTGGACAAAAACATTTTGAGGTCTGGACAGACCACAAGAACTTGGAGTATTGGAAAAAGCTGCAAACATTGTCAGGACAACAAGCACATTGGCACGCCCTTCTCCAAGAATTTAACCTCGAATTCATCTACCGTCCCAGGTCCCTAAACTGTGCTGACCCACTCTCCCACCGACCAGACCATGGCGACGCAGTCGAGAACCTCAATAAAGACGTCACGGTTCTACCTGCTGAACTATTTATTAAAAATGTTATGTTAGAATCACCTCTTTTACAAAAAATACAAAAAGAATCAAAAAATATAAACGATGTTCTTAATTATTCCTATGATACCAAACGGGAGGTATACCTTCACAATTTCACCGGCCAGATCTACGTTCCACCTTCTATCCATGCTGAAATACTTAAAACATGCCATGACAATCCCCTGGGGGGTCACAACGGGCAAGCCCGTACCTACCACACAATAAACCATTTCTTTATTTGGCCACAGATGTGGAAAGACATTATATCATATATCAATCACTGCTACACATGCACCCTCATGAAGGGTTTGTCTAAAGCACTGGCAGGAAAAATCCAACCCCTTCCTGTGGCTAGCCATCCATGGGAGGATATATCAATAGACTTCGTAACCGAATTACCCAAGATTGACAGGATCGACTCGGTTTGTGTTATTGTCGATCGATTTTCAAAAGAAGTAGTTTATGTACCCTGTTCGAAGACAATCTCTTCTCTCAATTTAGCTAAAATATTCCATGATCACGTATGGTCGCAACATGGTATCCCCCGTACTATAGTTTCAGATTGGGGCCCACAGTTCGTGTCTTCCTTCACGACCAAATTGTGTAAATTATTGGGCATCAAGCAAAAGCTTTCCATGGCCTATCACCCGCAGACGGATGGACAAACCAAACGAATTAATAGGGAAATGGAACAATACCTTAGGGCTTATGTCACCAAGAGACAGGACAATTGGCTTGACTATCTCAAACTTGCCCAGTTCCATCACAACAACTCCCTCTCCTCTTCGATCGGATCATTCCCGTTCACCGTCATGTGGAACTACTCCCCCCGAATGGGTTTCGAGGGTTCCTCCAAATCTTTGGCCAGAAACTTTCATGCTGACATGGGACGAGCACATCACGAGGTACAACTAGTGCTGGAGTGCACCCGCGAGCACATGACAAAAAACTAGGAAGCGTCTAGATCCGACGCCCCTGACTATGCTCCCGGTGATCAAGTATGGCTCAGTACAGACAATTTGAAATTGCCATACACTGCCCATAAATTAACGCAGCGATGGCTCAGACCGTACGAGATTATTTGAGTTCTCCCAAATGCAGTAGAATTGCGCCTCCCCGCACCTTTCAAGATTCACCTGGTTGTGAACGTATCAAAGGTGAAACCCTACCGATCCCCGCTGCCTGGTCAGCCAATCTCTTGCCCAGATGTGATCGAGGTCTTGGAGGAGGGCCACCCCGAGTACAAGGTCGAGGTGGTTGTCGCCTCCCGCTTGAAACATGGGAAACTGGAATATTGAGTATGCTGGAAGGGATATGACGAGACAGATGACACGTGGGAACTGGCTTCCCATCTTGACAATGCTCGGGATGCTGTCGATCTGTTCCATCACTCTTCACTGTCCACTCCTCGCCCTCTGAGAGGACTCTCCTTGAAGGAGATGAATCGCCTTTTCGCTGTTTATGGCCCTGAAGCTGGTACTCCATTTGCAACGACTTGTCTGGAACTTGAGTCGTAGCAAAGGGGGGCAATGTTATGCACCACTTCAGACCCCCTTCCTTTTCTCGGTCACATGACTCATCACATGACCCAGGTCCAGACCATGACATCATATGACATCATGCCTCATGGCTGGCACACCCTTTTAATCTCTGTTAACCCTGGTGGGAACTCTCTCACATTTGTGTACTAGTACTAGCCATGTATAGTAGTTTATCCCACGGACCCTATGGTCCGTGCGCACCTGTCCATAGTATATAAAGCCAAGTGTCTCAGCTGGCATCCCCAGCTTTGACCACTTGTTATCCCGCTATCTTGTGGGTGATTGGTGTGCTTAAGCTTGTCTTCTCCTCCTCTTACCTCACCAGGCTTGGTAATAGCCTGTGAAGCCGAGGCCGGTGGTGTGTCACTCCCCGCGTTCGCAACAAATGCTGCTATGATCTGATTGTTATCTTTGTTGAACGAGTGTAACTCATCCACTACCCTTTTACTGTAGTATGCACTTAGTTACCTTTTATGGTAATATTACATAATCATGTACCTACAGTTTCACACTCAGACTACTGAGTTTGAATAAGTCTCTTGACTCGTAACCATCAGCTGAGAGCGTCCCAACTGACTCAAGC
>JBBPMX010000560.1:0-11631 GCA_038090515.1 Pulveroboletus cf. viridisquamosus
AAGACCTACAGTTATAAAGGGTATATAAGGCCATATCACATTAGCTTGCTCTTATTTGTAATATATAACTTGGTTATCTTGACAAGGTACTATAAGCCCTTATAAGAAATCCTAGATTCTCGTGATGGATGACACTGGAACTCACCTCGGAGAAGAATTGAGGGAAGAGAGGTCCTTGTTGTCCAAGGTTCAACGTTCAAGTAGGTCCCTTATCAGAGAAGGCAAGTCAAGTATTCTATGACTATGCTTTTGCCTTATATCATTCAAACTGCGTCATAGAGCCATCGAGTAGTTTCCTAATATGGTAAGTTGCGGCTCAGATAGCCCTCAACGTCAACCTCTAATACGCCCATCTCATTATTTGCTTGTAGTCTTGGACTGCCGACGGATATCCGATCTTATGATAAACACTTCGGCCGAGGCGATGAACAAGGGTCTCAATGAAACCCAACTACTCAATTCCCTTATTCATATATCATACTTCCTAGTATCCTACACCTCGCTGGGTCTTAAGTCTTTTGCTTCCCTTTTCTCGCTCCCCTCTTGTGAGAAACGGCTTGCTGGCCCAAGTCAATTGGCTCATCATATTTTATTCTTTCTTTTCCTTGCTATTGTGTTACTCGTGGTTCCTTCAGTAGATGTCATTCACCAGCTCTACTTATGTCACCTTGTTCCATCATAAGCGAGTCAAAGACCTACCTCTCTTTGGCCCAGCAATTCCTTTAAACTCTATCTGCAGCTCAATCTGTCGAAGGAGTGTCAAACATGGCGAGAATAAACTATTCGTGGGGTAAACTTGCCTGAGACACTGCCTCCTCTACTTTTGCCGTTAACAAGCTCGAAAATTCGCGTGCTCCCTCGGACACTATAGGGCTGCATGCTTCACAGTTTCGCGCTTTGACAGCTCGAACTGTCTGCTCTACAATAGCCTGCATGGTTGCTTTGCACGGCTTGTCCCATAGTGCCACGAAGGTCTCCTTTATGAGGTCTTCGAACCACTGAGGAGGCTCGTTGCTAGACACAGACCTTCGAGGACACGCGCAGTGCCGTTTCCCAGCTGGGCGGAAACAATTATAGACTTCAGATTTGTTCCATGATCCATCGGACTGCAGAGCATATACAGCCTCTCCGCATTTCTGGTGGTAGGTCAGTACAGCAAGCAGATCGCTCGCACTGATCAAATCTATCTCATCAAACCATGGCGGGATGCGGGGCTGTGCCAACGTGTACTTTGCAGCCAGCTTTGTCTCCTCCCGTAGGCGCCCCCGGCGCGCGATCGCAAAGCATCGCCATGGCTCCACCTCAAGAAATTTGGGGTTTACAATCGCCTGGCGGACTTTCCTCTCGATTGCGTCTAACGAGTATTTCTTGGCTGCTTCAAGGACCTCTACAGCATCCTCCAGCACCTCGAACTCGGGATCGTCTGCCAGGGTGCATGGATAGCAGAAGCGGAGGAGAGTATCGAGTGTCACGCTGTCCTCTGATACGGGAATGACACCAAGACCGTCCTTAAACTCCTGTTCCCTGTTCGGCTCAGCAGGTTCGGGGATTTCGAAGAGCATTTGGAAGAATGGGGATGCGAGAGAGAGGAAGAGCTTGAAGACACGAAATTCCACGTTGTCGGATGAACGTAAGATGATGTCCGCCCGGGGGTGATCGAAAAGCGCGGTAGCGTAGACTGGATCAGTCATTTCTGCGAATACCATGTATAACAATCGCGATGTGATGCGTTAGAACGACACCGGAACTCACCTCGGAGAAGAATTGGGGGAAGAGAGGTCGGAGGTCCTTGTCGTGCATTCAAGCCAGCCCTTTATGAGAAAAGTTCATGGACACGTGCTTCGAAAGCTGGTCAGACGACGATAAGACCCTGACCAAACATAAATGATACGAGTCAGTCGAGTGTTCTATGACTGTGCTTTACATAGAGCCGTCAAGTAGTTTCCTAATATGGTAAGTTGGTCCAGCCTATTCTTGGACTACCGACTGATATCCGACCTCATGATGTACACTTCGGCCGAGGCGGTGATCAGGAGTCTCAATGAAAAGCCTGGCAGCTACTCAGCTCTCTTATTCACATGCTGGAGTTAGCCGTGTTGTTGCGACAATCTGGATGATTTCTTATTTCAGGTAGTTGGAACCGGTTTTAAATCCTATTCAACGTTCTTTTCAAATTGAAATGTATCGTACGTCGTGCGCCTCACTGAGGTCGTGTGGAAACAGTATTCGAATACTCTAGTTCACACTACCGGTACACACTACCGCACCTTAATCGTACGGATGCCAGCCTCCAATCCAGTCAAAGGTACCTCCTCACGGATCTGAGCCATGATCAGACTGTCTGTAGCCACACGTCTATACTCGGACCGTGACCACTGCGCAAGCAACAGTGCCCCGAATGGTTGTGTGAGACGAGCCATAAACCGTAGCGCTTGTGTGGTGTCGTCAAGTGCAGCCATGTCATCCGAGAACTCTCGGTCGAGTAGAGGGTGAATCCATGGATGGACGAAGCACAGGCCCTTCATTCCAATCAGGTTGTCCGCCGTCTTGATCTCTATGTCCTTGAGCATCGAAGTAGTCGCATGGTAGACACGGATCTTTGTCCCAGAGTCTGATTCGGAGACACGAAGATTAACGAGTGGAAACATGACACCAGGGAGATTCAATCGGTTGGCAGTGAGGGAGGGAGGGAGGAATTTGCTGAGCTGGTTATACAGTCTTGTAATGGGAGGGAGATCGGGTTGGGAGGAACGCAGTCTCGTAATGGCGTTCTCCATCTCGACCGTCTCCATGAGTGGTGGAACGTGGGGTGGCACAAGCTGGTCATAGACGGTGAGATCCGTGGGTAAGCAGCTGTTGTAATCGCTAGCACGGCCAGTCCAGGCGAGGATCGTGACATCTCCTGATCCATTCAAGATATGCTCTAGAAGGCGACCCACCGCACGGTCGCCCTCTCCGTAGATCACCGGGATGGCCATATTGAAGATCCCGAAGAGCGAGTAAGCAATGTCTTCCACAAGCGACGCTACACGCTTCGAAGCCAAATACAGCTTCTCACGGGCATTGTCTAGGCCGGGTTGAAGTACACCTATCTCCTGCGCAGAAACTCCGGCTGCCGATTGCATCTCAGAAATGATGTCAGGCGAATCCTTGTGATTGTGCAAGGTCAAGTCGAGGTACGGCTTCCAGTCTTCGGTATAGAATTGGACGACCTCTGCAGCGACATATTCCTGGTAAGTCCAAGCGCGAGTGTTCCAGATGCTCCGCTGCAGATCACCGGGTAACTGAGACTCCGACGAAACATCCCGGAGGTAGACAAGTGTAAGCGACGAGCCACGGTACCACGTGAACATGGCAACTAATGACTCTTGCAGTACCACGTTACTTGACTTGTCCACGCAGCAAGTGTCGCTCCATGCCCACTGAAAGCCAAGAGCACGTGCGAGCGAGCAGAATTTCTGTAGTTTGATGTTTGCGGAGGATGTTCCTAGATCATAGATCGAGGTGTTCTGGACATCCTGGAGAAGAGGTTCGCCAGACTCCCATTTGTGTGAGAGCATTACATATTGATAAAACTCCTTCACCACTCTCAGTATATGTACACGGTCTAGCTGTGTCGTCATTGATGATAAAAGTTCACTGTAGACTGGAAGTTTCTCGAATGCTTTCGCCTGCTGTTCCTTGTCACACAAACGACCAGTGGCAGTGTCGATGAGTACCCGCGGCATCCGGCGTGTGATTTGCGCAACGATATGTCGAATCGCGTGCCTGGCATCGATATATCGACGATGAAGTGCTTTCGCCAAGTTCATCAATACGCTGCAGACCGCTACGAGAAAGCGACTTACAACGAATAGCTGCATCTGGAGACTGCTCTATCATTCGGAGCATTGTGTCGAATGCTTCGTCAGCTTCCACGTGCAGTCCCATGCCATGTAACACAGCGTGCTTCCGCTCATAGCCTTGATAACATGATGGATCGAGTTTGATGATCTATAGGTTTTGTTCTTGATATTATCTGTAACAGTAGGGGAAGTAAACGTACCTCATCGGCATCACCCAGCGCCTCCTCCCATAACTTCATCGATGCTCGTGCCTTGTTCAGTTTGATTAGGATATCCAAGCGATCAACTAGATTGAGCGACAGTATTGTTGAAAAATGTTCGGCGGCTTTCCTATAGTCTTGAGAATCCATTGCGGCATCACCGAGCTTCCCGAGCTTCTTGGCACAGCGATGTCGAAAACCTGTGTAGTACACTGAGACAATCATTACATTGTTCATGTACCCACTCACCGAGTGTCCACTGCGCTCGCTCATCATCCAAACCTGTGTCCTCTGCTAGCTCACCTTCCATCCGTTGAAAACATACGATCGCCTCCGTGATGCGACCGTCTCCTTCCAGAATGTCGCAAATCGTGCGGAAAATGACAAACTTCGGAAATTTAAACTTGACCGAAATAAGTGTCAGTACACTAGCTTCAGACTATTAGATGAAGCATGCCTTTGCAGTAGCGTCTAAGGTTTCATTCACTGAGCACCGAGACAATATCAACTTGACACACTTGGTTAGGATACTGTTTGGAATGGAGTGATCGAGGGACAATGCAGCGGACCACGCCGCAACTGCTTCGTCGTATTTCTTGACACCCAATGCCTCATCTCCGATTTTTTCCAGGGCGGATACACATTGGGGTGTAAATTCTGATGATAGGAATTGAACACTACCCTCTCCCAATGTGACACAGGAACCTACCAGTAAGCCAGCCATTGATTAATCCGTCGGCTCTTACCACCTCACTTGCATTACTCGAGATCTGGATAAGAGACTTTGCCCGGTTGGGCAATGAAGTCTCAATCCGGAGGGTTGGCATCGCTTTATTGAGCCATGTAGCCTTGATATACCTTAGCAACGTGCAGGATAACGATAATATCAGCCTTACATTACCCTGGCCAATACTCGCTCCATGGACTGTAACTGGGCTATCCGTTCCCTGAACGAGATTGCCGCGAATTGCGGATACAGCAGCCGAACCTTGGGGAGTGTTCTGCGGGATGAGCTGACCAGCGAGAGATAGCGATGTTGTGGTCTGAGGAGCGACTGTCACGAACGACGACGACACGGGGGCAATCTTGATTCCATTCGCATAGAGATCGAAAGCGACCGAACTCGTTTCGATACCGACGTGCGAAGGCTATGGCGTGCAAAATTGAGTGGTAGAGATGACTGACGGTCATCGTTTACTCACGTTTGTCAACGTGGACTGGATTGTCAGTTGGGTACCGCCCGAGGGGTTATCGGCGGGTAAGTCAAACGAGTGGATTGTAATACCATTCCGCAGTCCATTGAACCCTTTGAGAGTAATTACCTTGGTTGGGAGTTTTATGCCCCGAAACCGAGAGCCTGCAGCACCAGGTTAGGAAGGTTTCGTACTATACGTCTCGAAAGACATACCAATTGTGTCAACTGTCCAAGTAAATGAGCCCCCACTCATCCGCAACTAAACTGATTCTCACCGGTGAGATTTTTCCCAGAGATTTCGAATTGGAAGAACTCTTCGTTGAGCAACGTCTTGGTAAAGTTCATGAATAATTCGACGTCTGCCAATTCAAAGGTAGTCTGGGTATCAACCACTCCCCCAGCTAGAGCCTTGACGTGGATTCGGATATCAGCCATATCCAATGTTCCGAGAGTCTGACCATTCCAAGAAAGGGTCAGGCCGCTGTCAAAGGAGACCGTGGCGTCGGCTGAGGAAACGTCAATACACGTGTATGCTGCTTCCAGACACAGACAGTCTTACCAGGTCCTGGATTGGTTATCCAGGCATTTAATCGGAGCACTAAGCGAATAGTGTAGTCAGTACCAGTAGAGTCACATTATGCAAAAGCCTCGACTACCGAAAGAATTTTCCTGGGGATGCATTATGATTATAGTCTTGACACTATTGAGCCGTGAGCCTGATACGAGAAACCAAGTAATGACCATTGCGCGCACTCAATTTCACATGCGGATATACATTGTTGCACAATAGGTCGCACAAACTGCGAAATGATGCCGCTCATGTTGGAACCTGAGGCAGACTAGCTCGGTCAATGGATAATGGCAGGAGTGAGGATGTCGACCCGAGGACTCGAGCGATCCATGTGTATGGCAAACAATGACAAATAAGGAAAACGTGTATGTTGGGTGGCGCACTGCCAATAGAATAACAAGATAAGTTGGCGAGATTCATGACATAACTCAAGCATGGTGCGCTGCATGAGCAGTTGGAAACTGTGATTAGAGATAAAAAGCAGAGAGGGCTAGACTCACGACGTGTTGGTCGGATTGGTTATGGCAGCCATTGCGATATTGAAATTGGCTTTGTTGACAACATACTGGGTGATTCCGACAACGGGAAGTCAAAGGATGGGCAAAAAGGCGATGCCGAGGGAGGTGCTATGATGGAGGTAATGATGAACAGCAGTACTTGTAGCGGCGGTCCGGGTGGGAAAGGTAATACAGGGTCCAGCTATGAATACTACTCCTGCTCCGTTGGTGCCGTCGCGTCGAGGGAACTTTCACAGGGGTCGTCGTTGCAACTGCGTTCTTGTTCAGGTCAGTTAAACGGTCTTGATGTTTGCTGGCAGCGCCTGTGGGGGTGGCTACATTTCCTGGAAAGAGGGTGAGCAGGCGGAATGTTAGACAAGGGGAGAGCAGACCAGTGAGAGATGCATCTGAACGGGAGGCGGGGTCCTGGTCAGGGGTATCTGGGACACTCCATGTGCTGGGGGGGCGGGAGGAGGAGCTGGAAAGGGTCAGAAAAACGTGAAACAGAAGGAAGCTGATGTGGGATGGGACTGATGGAAACTGCCGCACGAATCATTGGCGCCCCGACTGTCAATCAATATTCCTAGTTCCCACTGCGGTGAGAACTGGCTTACTATCGATATGCCTTTGGTGCAAAAAAAAACAATTTCAACAACGAATGATAAGCATTTCAGTGCGCTTACATAGATCAAGATAAATGTTCCCCGACTCCTATGAGTTCGATTTTTCAGACTATCCAGAGAGGAGTGCAATGCATTACGACAATAATAATAATGTTTCGGGCTGACTCATCAAGAACAATAGGTGCAAATCATATCCACGTGACACTCCCAAATGCACCCAAACGCGATCGCAAGTGGGGCGAGGCACCAGACTGGGTATGTCTGGATATATCTCGAGTGGTTCTAGCACTCACATCTGTTCTGTCGTCCTTGCCGTCTCAATTTCTCGCCACCATCTTTCCTATACTTGTCAAAACATTCTTTTGAAACCCCAACCTCGCCTGCATGCCCAGTCCTAGAACGTCATGCACCAGCCTCACATTCGCACATGTCCCCCTGGCCATGCACACCCACATATGTACGTTCCCCCAAATGACCTCCCGATCCTCTTGGAGGTGAGGGTTACTAACACCGCATTTGCAGGTTGTCTCACCTCTCCCAGTATCCACCGGCTTTCGGCCTTATCAGACTTGTGGCGAACAAAGAGCACCCCAAGCTGGATAAGCCTCTCGTGCGCGGTAACTTGGTCGTGGAAGTCGCTGTGGGGAAAGTTGGAAAGGTACCTGGTGGTGGGGTCAGCGTGGACGGCCTCGAGACATCCCTCGGGCCTCAGGCGTCGGTGGTGTCGAGCTGGCGCACTGCACTCAGGTCCTGGCATGGCGCATGCAGAGCCCTCAAAGGTGCGCAAGGTTCTTCGGATTCAGTACGTTTGAACGCTGCTGACTACAGCGGATCGACGAGAGTGAGAAGGAACAAGCATAAATGAACACCTCGTTGCGAATAGCCAACACATGCATGCAAAGCAGATGAGCGCGATACATTCCAGAAGAACCGTAAATATGATGGTGATGTCGTCGGCGGTACAGGACGTGGCTACGGCAAAGGTACGCATGCGAGCGACAGTGAAGGAGGTTGGGAGCTAATTCTGATACGCGATGGACATATACGGTATGCAGCTTTCTCGATATCTGATACTGGCACGGACTGAAGCGCAGCAGACACCATTATAGACCGACTTTTTTGGTTTATGTGAAGTCAACGTTGATCAAGAGTCTACAATTGCCATTTGGTTTGTGTCGGAAGTCTGAATGCTTTGTGCTCATGTCACGTAAAGAAAGGACAACCGAGCACATCGATCAAACCAAGTTCGACGCCGATACAAACTGAGCTGTGACTGTCCGTCTTCAATGATTGATCGGATCCCCCCATTAGGTGCGAGTCGATTTGTTCTTGTCGACATGGTGGGTTCACTGCTTCGATAGGTTTTTTGAAACATTTTATAGATTGTGTAGGTGGTCCAGATACGCTACTCGCGGATGATTACAATGTGCGCTGCTCTTTAGGTTATGCCTTGTCCCCCATCATATTCACCTCGTCGTCCAGCACAGTCGCCGCCAACAGCTCTTTCCGCGGTTTATCTGCATTCATCGCTGCAGAAATTGCGGTCACATTACAGGTCTGTCTCTACCGATGCCATCACGTGTTATTTCATCACTCAGTCATTGTACAGGACGCTATCGGTGATGGGGGCTTGTACACGCTCTGGGCTGGCCTCATGTTATTCGCCCAAGGCATGTTATTACTCGTGCTCTACAAAGGTAAACAGTGGCGCGAAGCTGGTGTAAACGCAGAAAAGCAAACGTCTGGACTATAAACTAAACCTCGAGATATTTGAATTTGAGGTTTGTAAAGGATTGACTTCTTGTTCTCCTTTTCTCGCTTCCCTTTTCTCACCCCCTCTTGTGAGAATACAGTCTGCTGGCCCAGGTCGATCCTCTCATAATTTTTTGTTCTTTCTTTTCCTTGCTATTGTGTTACTCGCGGTTCCTTGTAGATGTCGTTCACCAGCCCTACTCATGTCACGTTGTTCCATCATAAGCAAGTCAAAGACTTACCTCCCTTTGGCCTAGCGATTCCTTCAAACTCTATCTGCAGCTCGACCTGTCGAAGGAGTGTCAAACCTGGCGAGAATAAACTATTCGTGGGGTAAACTTGCCTGAGACACTGCCTCCTCTACTTTTGCTGCTAACAAGCTTGAAAATTCGCGTGCTCCCTCGGACACTATAGGGCTGCATGCTTCACAGTTTCGCGCTTTGACGGCCCGAACTGTTTGCGCTACAATAGCCTGCACGGTTGCTCCGCACGGCTTGTCCCATAATGCCGCGAAGGTCTCCTTCGTAAGGTCATCCCACCACTGAGGGTGGCCGCCAAATGAAGACACCTTCCTTTGAGGACACACGCAGTGCCGTTTCCCAGAAAGTGGTTGGAAAATTTTATTATATACTTCAGTTTCGTCCCATGATCGATCAGACCGCAGAGCATATACAGCCTCTCCGCATTTCTCGTGGTAGGTCAGCACAGCAAGCAGATCGCTCGCACTGATCAAATCTATCTCTTCAAACCATGATGGGATGCGAGGCTGCGTCAATGTGTACTTGGCAGCCAGCTGCGTCTCCTCCAGTAGGCACCCCCGGCGCACGATTGCAAAGCATCGCCATGGCTCCACCTCGAGGATTTTGGGGTTTACGATCACCTGGCGGACTTTCTTCTCGATAGCGTCTAACGAATATTTCCTGGCTGCTTCGAGGACCTCTACAGCGTCCTTCAGCACCTCGAGCTTGGGATCGTCTGCCAGGGTACATGGATAGCAGAAGTGGAGGAGGGTGTCGAGCGTCTTGCTGTCCTCTGATACAGGAATGACACCGAGACCACCCCTAAACTCCTTATCTCCGTTCGGCTCAGCAGGTTCGGGGATTTCAAAGAGGGTTTCGAAGAATGGGGATGCGAGAGAGAGGAAGAGCTTGAAGACACGAAAATCCACGTTGTCGGATGAACGTAAGATGATGTCTGCCCGGGGGTGATCGAAAGGCGCGGTGGCAGAGACTGGATCAGTCATTTCTGCGAATACTGGAACTCACCTCAGAGAAGAATTGGGGAAGGAGAGATCAGAGGTCCTTGTTGTGGCTCAAGCCGGCCTTTTATGAGAAAAGCTCCGTCACGGGACACTCTTGGCGAGTCACACAAAAGGTGTGAGGGAAGGATGCCCTCTTGTATCTAATGATTATTCGTCTCTACCTAGGTCTTTTATATCTACTGGTACAATAGCACGTTTGTCTCAGAGCTCGTAGCACGTTTATCTAGTAGCACGTTGTCCCAACGAACGGTGGCCAAGTGCGACAGCTGTCCGTGGTGGAGTGGATCTAGCGACCGGGCCAAGCGAGGCTTGTCCTTATTTGGAGTTATCCGTCACGCCGTCGCAACAGACACACTTGCTTCCAAAGTTGATAAGACCCTAACCAAACATAAAATGATACTCAAGTGTTCTGTGACTGTGTGCTTTACACAGAGCCGTCAAGTAGTTTCCTGATATGGTAAAAGTTGGTCCAACCTATCCTTGGATATACACTTTGGCCGAGGAGATGATCAAGGAACTCACTTGAAGTCCGCAGAGTCGTGTTGTTGCGACAATCAGGACGATTTCTTATTTCAAGTAGTTGGACCAGTTTTAAATCCTGCTCAGAGTTCGTTTCCAAATTGAAATGTATCGTACGTCGTGCGCCTCGCTGGGGTCATGAAGAAACAAGTACTCGATCTAGCCCACACTACCGATCCACACTACCGCACCTTAACCGTACGGATCCCAGCTTCCAATCCAGTCAGGGGTACTTCCTCACGAATCTGAGCCATGATCAGACTGTCTGTGGCCACACGTCTATACTCGGACCGTGACCACTGCGCAAGCAATAGTGCTCCGAATGGCTGCGTGAGACAAGCCATAAACCGTAGCGCTTGTGTGGTGTCGTCAAGTGCAGCCACATCATCTGAAAACTCTTGGTCGAGCAGAGGGTGAATCCATGGATGGACGAAGCACAGGCCCTTCATTCCAATCAGGTTGTCCGCCGTCTTGATCTCTACGTCCTTGAGCATGGAAGTAGTCGCACGGTAGACACGGATCTTTGTCCCAGAGTCTGATTCGGAGATATGAAGATTAACGAGCGGAAACATGATACCAGGGAGATTCAGTCGGTTGGCAGCGAGTGAGGGAGAGGGGAATTCGCTGAGCTGGTTATACAGTCTTGTAATGGGAGGGAGATCGGGTTGAGAGGAACGCAGTCTCGTAATAGCGTTCTCCATCTCGACTGTCTCCATAAGTGGTGGAACGTGGGGTGGCACAAGCTGGTCATAGACGGTGAGATCCATGGGTAAGCAGCTGTTGTAACCGCCAGCACTACCAGTCCAGGCGAGGACCGTGACATCTCCTGATCCATTCAAGATATGCTCTAGAAGGCGACCCACCGCACGATCGCCCTCTCCGTAGATCACCGGGATGGCCATATTGAAGATCCCAAACAGCGAGTAGGCAATATCTTCCACAAGCGACGCTACACGCTTCGAAGCCAAATACAGCTTCTCGCGGGCCTTGTCTAGGCCGGGTTGAAGTACACCTATCTCTCGTGCAGAAACACCGGCCGCCGATTGCATCTCAGAAATGACGTCAGGCGAATCCTTGTGGTTGTGCAAGGTCAAGCCGAGGTACGGCTTCCAGTCTTCAGTATAGAATTGGACGACTTCTGCAGCGACATACTCCTGGTAAGTCCAAG
>JBBPMX010000561.1:0-11591 GCA_038090515.1 Pulveroboletus cf. viridisquamosus
GCAAAAGTGCAGCAATGAGTAATCAAAGAACATTCTAGAAGGTGGAAGAAGAAACAAGCATGTGGCAATGGGAACTACGAGCTTAGCATGGAAAGAGCTAGGCGAGGAGAGGCAAGTCCGAGGACAAAGAAAGAGGTAGAGCCGTAAATCGTAACAACGAGTGCCTAACATAATGTAGAGCAAGGACCCAATAATGGATTGGAATTGTGAGTGAGTTCCAGGATCAGCAGTTTGATCGTTATCTAGGGGGTAATACCCCTGAGGCAAGGGAGTAGGAGCAGTGCGGGCATTAAGCATGCCAAATCACGCTAGGACTTTCTCTAAGTAATCGCACTGATAAACTAAGATCTGGCGACCTGAGCGGTGGATATGCATGTGGAGAAACTCAGTAGCTACACCAAGATCTCTGCATTCCCACTTCTTCATGAATAGGGACTTGACCTCATTTATGATCTGCTTGTTGGGTCCACAGAACATAGCATCATCTACATAAACGATCGCAACTACCATTTGGGTGCCACGTTTTCTGTAGAGGAATAAGCCAGCATCTGACTTAAGGCGTTCAAAGCCGAGTTCTTTCATGGACTGGTTGAGGGCTTTCCACCATGCCAATCCAGCCTGCTTGAGACCGTATAACACCTTGAGTAGGTGGAGAACTTTATTCTCTTGGCCAGGAAGTTTGAATCCCTCTGGCTGTTCCATGTAGATCTTTTCATCCAGCTTGCCATATAAATAGGCGCTACAGACGTCTACAGCTTCGATGTGCCAGTTTTCCAGGGCAGCTAGTGCAAGCATAAGTCGCATTGTCTTGAAGCACACAACTGGGGAGAATATTTGATCAAAGTCGAGTCCTTCGATCTGGGAGAATCCCTTTGCGACTAATCGCACACGCTTTCGACCATCAGGTTTGACGTCGAAAACCCATCTGTTCTTAATGACCTGCCTGTTTCTGGGGCAGTCTACTAGTTCGTATACGTCTCGCTTCTTAAGCATCTCCAGCTGCTTGTGGCATGCAGCTTTCCACTCCTTCTGGTCTGCAGTTGGTAGTTTAAGTATGTCCCTAAATGTCCACTCACGAATTGGCTTCGATTCTGCAGAATCAGCCAGAGAGATTGCCTTCGACATGAGGAATGCAACCAAGTCAGCTCCCCCTTCCCGACATAGCTGCTCAACATCTTCCTCGCTAAGAGCAGTGGGAGAGACTGGTGCTGCGTCAGCAGGGGTGGACGGTGCAGGTGTGCTCGGGAATTTACCCAGCATATCTCCTTCCAAAGGAGGTTCTCGCTCAGCTGAAGGACCAGGTTGTGGTTGCTCAGGCTGCAGATTTATTATATTGTGCCATCGCGTAGCACGCTCAATGTACTTAACTTGCTCCACAAGGTGTCGGTCATCACCATACACATTGTTGGGCCTTTTGGGCACATGACGCTCATGCTGGGGGCATGCTGGGAGTGGGTTAGGATTAGGAGGGCGTTGTCCCTTCTTAGGTTGGTGAGGTGGTGGAGGAGGTTCATGTCGAGGAGAAGGCGTTCTTGGAGGTGGAGGTAGAGGACTAGGAGGTGGAACTGGGGGAGGAGTTGGGAGACGATGAGGACGAGGACGATGGGGGTTGTCCTCAGTTCTAAAGGGAGGAGGAACCTCTATAGGCTTGAACTCTTCAACCTCAGGAACAGGGTCTAGTGCAGCGGGTTGTCTGCAAGGTGCAGTATTGCACTTAGGAAATCGCACTTCATCAAATAGAGCATGCGCGGAAGTAAAGATGACATTATTGGGAGAGCACATAAATATGAAGTTGCTCTCATGTCCAGGAGCGACGCCTAGGTACACCATCAGCTCTGACTTAGGGGCCATCTTGTTGGTGTGCACATCCTGAGGGATGAATACATATGCTGCGCATCCAAACACGCGCAAGTGGCTAATGTCAGGCTTATCCTTGTAGAGGAGCTCATAGGGGGTATGCCAGTTATGTCGGCAGAGTGGTGTCCTATTGTACAGATGGCACATACATGGGCCATTGAGAATTCCCACCAACTGTCTGGAATGCAAGCCTCAAGGCGCATAGCTTCAGACTTATTCATGGAAGTGCGCATAAAGTGTTCTGCATGACCATTTTGTTGGGGTACATGTGGAGCGCTCTGGAATACATGTATCCCATTGTCAGCTAGGAGCTTGTCAAAAGCATTTGACTTGTACTCTCCCCCTGCATCGGACATCCATCCTTTGATCATCGCATTGAATTGTGTCCGAATCATTGACATGAAGTGCTTGGTCGCCGTTAATGCAGCATCCTTAGTGTGCAAAGGCGTGATCCATGCAAAGGATGTATAGTCATCCACAAAAGTAATGATGTATTTGTAGCGGTGGTACAACTCGATGGGGAATGACTTGATATCAGAGTGCACAAGTTCAAAAGCGTGAGTAGCTCGTCGCATGTCAGGTGGGTAGGTGCGATTAGGCATTTTGCCTAGAGCGCAGCCAGGACAGATTTTGTCCTCCTGTATTGTGCTCATCTCAGGGAAGCCTCGCGTATGTTTTCGCGCATGCTTCAAAACCTCCTTAGAAGGGTGACCGAATTGGCGATGTAGTATATCCCAGGTAGGTTCTACTTTAGTGCGAAGGTTGTTAGACTTAGGGGTGCTTTGGAGAGTGTACATATTTGGGCCTAGTTTCCCTGGAGTAAATGGGGCAAGTAGCTTTCCATCTCCATATAACACATCAATCCGTTCAGCTGTACCCTTGACAGTAGCTCCAGCATATAGTAGGCAACCTAGAGAAATCAGGCACACTTGTGAGTTAGGCAGATACCAAACATCAAACAAAGTTAAGGTCTGAGTGTGACCGGATGAATCTTGCCATGGTACTGTCACATGTCCTTTGCCTTCCACAAATATTATGGAGGCAGCAGTGTGGACTGGTATACGATCAGCACCTTTAAGGGGTGTGAACTCAGCATAATCTGAGTGATCGGGGGTAAAGTGCATAGATGCACCAGAATCGAGAATCCAATAAGAGGTCTCAGGCTTTCCACATCGCACACATGAACTATCAGACCCATGGGCGCAAATTGCGTCATCCATTTAACAGTGTACTGATACATTCGATGTATATACAGTACTACTCAGCTCCACTGCATTGTTTCGTGTGTAAGGGGTAGCAGCGGCAATGGATGAGTACTGGTGCAGCGGGTAGGGAAGTTTGACTAACCTGGGATCCTGAATATATTGGTCGTAAAGACCTTGGATCTCGCTATCAGAACCATAGATGTCCACCTCATCATTGGAGTCCCACAAGGTGGAGGGAGCGGCCATAATCTGGCGCTTGTGGGAATGTTTGGAAGGAGGAGGAACATCAGAGTCCTCCTTGTCAAGACAGGACCAATCGATCTTTTTGACTGATGGTGGGAGACGGACGGTGGGCACCATAAAGGTATTGGAGGAGAAGGTGACAGCATTAGACATTTCAACATCATCAACAATAGTTGATGACAACTCAGGAATGGACAGGTCCAGGCGATCTAAAAGAGGGCACGCACGATCGAGGGAGTGAATCATCTCACAGGTGGGCGAGATCAAAAGCCTGCTTAATTTCCAGAAAGGCTGGAGGACCTTGGAGATCCTGGAAACGAGTTGCAGGAACGTGGGCAGCAGTACGAGGATCGACGACAGGAGAGGTAAAAACGTGGGCGGGGGTGACAGCGACGGACGTGAACTGTGTCTCATCCTCAACAAAGTTGAGGTGATTGTGATTGGCCTTGCCACCACGCTTGCCACGAGAACGCTTCTTCCCCTTCTTGTCCACGCTGTCATCACCCTACTGCCCAGAAGGCGCTGAATGGGACTGCTGCTGGGACTTGAAGGAGGGGTTACCCTCCGTCTTCCTCTTAATGGTGCTGATTTTCTAGGCCTGTTGAGACCCAGAGCCGCAGCCTTTGCCACCCATGTTGGAGCACTGCTCCCAAGATAATGTGGCGGCTGCCACAATTTTGTCAACTGTAGGGTCGGCCTGTTTCCCATCGGCATCCTTCTTCTGCGCAAGCATCTGCGTGACCACATCCATCATCAGAGGCAGCTTCGACAAGACTATTATCGCCTGGATCTTGTCAAGTATCTCATACCTGGCAGTCTTCAACTTCGCGAACTGATTTTGGAGGTGCTGGAGTGCCTGCGAAGGATGACTGTTGGGAGGGACCTGAATATCCATCATGGCCTTGAATTCTGCATAGACTTGCGGGAGGCCAGATGTAGAGTAGTCGCTCTTGAGAGTGGTGAGAAGGTCAAAGGCTGTACTGTGATGCGAGTATTTGATCTGCAGGACATTGGTCATGTTGAAGGTGATAGTGCCGAGTATGCGAGTATTCACCTCGCTCCAATGAATATAGAAGTTCTGGGTTTCCGTGTTGTCAAAGCCATCGGGGCCGGGAGGAGAGGGTGCAGGCAACTGAGTGCACCACATGCTGCCAGTCGAGTTGAGATAGGTAAGCATGGCCGGCCACCAGGTGACGTAGTTCTGCCCATTGAAAATGGGGAGACGGGAGGAGGTTGAGTTGTTGTTGAATGAAGACATGGTTCTGTATGAGCAAAAATGCATCAGAATGACATAGATTCCCCCTATACCTAGCAATGATGCAGCCATAGATGGCACAAACAAGTGCTAGAATATGCTCAAGCAGCTTGATGCAGCTTAGTGGGGGTGAGCCCATTAGCGCAAGCAAGCGCTTGAATCTGCTCAAGCAGCTCAATGCAGCACAGTGGTGGTAAGCCCACTGGCACAAACAAGCACTTGTTTATGCAAGAGATGACACTGCAGCCAGAGTAGCTAGTGGCCATAGAGGCGCTTTGCTATTGGCGCAAACTGTCACTCATTTGTGCTGAGCCTTTAGCTCAAGTAGTCCAGGTCTAGCTAAATCAACTCAAGCACAGCCACGAAGGCACAGCATGAGGATCTGCTGCTGAGCTGGGGCTCATAACCTGTTGAACAGGCACACTACAAGCTACAGAGGTTAGGCTAGTAGGACTTACATTAGCGCAGGTGATTGATTGATACATTCACACAAGGTAGTGGTAGTGGATCAAGAGATGATTTGAACTCAGATAACTGAGTCCAAATGTAAGTACAGCTGATGTAATACACTATACTAGGTATACTACTGTACACTACTGTAGAACGGGGCTGGAACAAGTCTTAGCTCATTCAACACCCTGTGGCCCCTTAGGTGAGGATCCATTGAGGAATTACTAGAATTTCTGTCATCAGACAGTGGTGGTGGTGGAGCAGTCTTCTTCTTGCCTGTTAAGTCCAGTTGGAGTTCTGAAGGTATGTAAGTATGAAGTTTGTCGGAGGACGAATGGGAAATGGGATGGAGATAGGATACCTAGGAGGACGTTGGTGCAGGACTTATGTGTCATGCCCTTGCTGAGGTTCGGTATAAAGACAGAGTACAGAGGGTTTATATATGAAAGTCCAATTGGAGTTTGGAACAGAAGAATGGAGGAACATATCATAAGGTATGTTGGGTAAAAGGAAAGCATGTGGAGACAGAGAACATATGTAGGGGGAGGCATATGGTGTGGCAAAGGGTCTAAGGTAAGAATGAAGGGGTAAGGAAAGAATAAAGGGGTGAGGAAAGAATGAAGGGGTGAGGAAAGAATGAAGGGTTAAGAGAGAACAAGGGGAATATTAAATATGGTAACTATGGAAGTCTGAGAGAAAAGGAAGAAGTCCAGGTATGGAGGTACAAAGTCTGGGTTATGGAGTAACAGAGAAGGGATTGGGGGTTCAGAGGATGGAATTTGGAATGGATATGACAGTGCCCCCCTGTTAAGGCCAAGCCCTTGAGGCCGGCTGAGTTCAGGCTGGGGAAAAGACCAGGTGGAGGTCACGTGATGTCCATGTGTTGGAGTTTGAAACAAACCACAATTCGCATCTCACATAACACAGTCTTGCCTTCTATCCATGATCTATGACCATCACCAAATACCATACCTGTCCCCACCTCCCTTGACAATGAGATCACCCTACTCGCATCACAACTACAGGTGATGCAGTGTCGGTGCAAAGAAGAGAAGGTCATGGAGGAGCATTGCACCAAGGAAGAGGTGGAGCGAGTCACACATGAGGAGCATGAACACAAGGAGGAAGCCAAGCACGAGCGCAATGAGTACAAGAAGGCAGTGGAGAAATATGCCAAGGTGATCCAGGAAGAGTACCTCAAGAAGGCAAGGGAGGAGCAGGAGGCAGTGCAAGCCAAGGTGAAGGGGAAGATGAAGGAGGTGGGTCGGACACAGGTGAGTGGTCCATTCATCAGATGTTGGGGTTACTGATGAAGCAGGACAAACCCATCAAATTTCCCAGCAAGGAAGAGGGGCCGTTGACATTGACTTGGGCTCTGAAACAGGGATGTGAACCCAATAGCTCCAGGTGGACAGCATGCATATGATGCATGCAATGAGGCGAGGAGTGCTGACCCCCACAACAGGGGTCAAAAGGGAGGTCGTGCTGTGCATGCACACGCAGCCACCTCATCTGCAAGAGGAAGGGGGTCTCAAAGGAGCATGAGGAGGTGGACAAGGAGGACAAGGAGGATCGCCCGGTGCCTCACAAGAAGGCCTGGGTGGAGGTGGTGATCCTGGCCTCTCCCTATCCCACTCCAGATGCCCTCATGGCCCTTCTCATGAAGGCCACAGGGTTGCTTGGCCTCATCGCTGGGGGCTTCATACCCCTGCAAGAGGAAGTGGCTGGGATGCAAGAGGTGAAAGGGCTACAAGCAGCAATACACAGTGAAGTGGGTGTGAAGGGATTGCTCAGTCGTTGCATGGGACAAACAAGCTGGTATATGTTACCTGCGAAGGGATCACTAGGTAAATTATAAGTACAGGTGGCATGACCTATGTAATACACGATACTCACCTCAGTCATTGCGTGGGACAAACAAGCTGAGGTGACAGGTTCGGAAACCAAGTAGATATACTATCTGTGCCACTAATCATATGAAAGAAGGGGATATGAAGTCAAAGGGGGAACAAAGGCACATAAAGGCATGAAAGGAAAATAAGCTCCATACATGTTACAAAGGCATCAGCAGTTCTAAAGTATTGTGTCCAAAATAGTGGTCTGGGTCCATTGGGTGGCTGTGTGCATGCTTGCATAATATAACAAGAGGAGCTGAGGAGGCTCTGAGAGGAGGTCACAGGAGTGTGGGCAAGGGGGCATGGATACGAGGAGGTGAAGAGGGCAGAGACAGAGGTGCAGACAGAGGAGGTGGAGGAGACAGAGGGGGTAGAAGTGGAGGTGGAGAAGGCCCCAGAGGAGCTGGAGGCCTAGTAGATAGAAATATTTTGTTCTTTTCATTCCTTTTGTAAATGAATGAAGTCCAAATTGGATCAAGAGTGAAAGGAAAGGAAAGAAAGGAACAGAAATAAAAACAGAGTAAGTACTTAGGAAGAAAGAGGTCTGGACTTGTCGGGGTACTTCCAATGGAAGTCTGCAACTAAGTCCGAAGTGTGACCTAACTCTGTAGCTAGTAGCCAGGAGGTCTCATCATCAGTTCCCTCATACCTGAGCTAACGCACCAAGTACAGGAGTTGGCAGTGACACCTTCTCCAACCAACCTTGGAGTTTAGGATCTCCACGATCTCATACTCGGGTTCTCCATCAATCTTGATTGGAGGTGGTGGAGGTTGGATATGGTTCAGGATGGAGTTTGGAATTCTAACTGTGAAACATGGAAAACTGGGTGTATGGAGTTCATAGAGTCAGGTAAACATAGGGTAAATAAATGTGAACCAGGCTTAGCAATGATAGTGAAGGGTCCTAAATATCTTTCAGAGAGTTTCTTGGAGGGTCTGGTGGATTGGAGGTATTTTGCTTTGAGATATACCTGATCTCCAATAACAAAGTTCAGGGCTGGAGATTGTCTCATATCCACTAGTCCTTGGTAGCGTTTCTGCACTTCTAGCATCTCTGATCAGAGAAACTTATGGAGTTGGTCCAAGTCCATGATGTAGGACTGGGCTGCAGAGGAGGTGAGGATGGTATGGGAGTGAATGGAGAGGTGAGGATGGTAACCCTTATTCAAAGAAGGGGGATACGCCAGTGGTAGCACTAGGCACATTGTTGTAGGAGAATTCCATAAGCAGAAGGAGTTCCGACCAGTTGTCTTGCTGATAGTTGCAGTAGATCCAGAGGTATTGCTCAAGGGTTTGGTTGGTGTGCTCTGTCTGACCATCTCCTTTGGGGTGGTACCCTGAGGTAAAGTGTAAGTGCATGTCAAGAGCTTTACCTAATGACTGGAAGAAGTGCAGTATGCACTCAGAGCCCCTGTTGGAGGTGACATGGGAGGGAACTCTGTGTTTCAAGAAGATGTGGAGGAGGAATAACTTAGCTAGCTCAGTGGAGGTGATGGTGTCATGTGTTGGAATGAAGATGGCTTGCTTCAATAACCGATCGACAATGACGAGGATAGTGGTGAAGCTGGAGGAAGGTGAAAGCTGCTTAATGAAGTCCATGGATATGGAGTTCTATGGTTTCTCTGGGACTGGGAGCTGCTTGAGAAGTCCATATGGGTGATGTTGGGGAACCTTGGCTTGGGAGCATGTCATACAGGAGGACATGTAGTCCTTGACAAATGTCCAAATGCCCAGCCAGGTATATTCATGATGAATCAGCTCTAGTGTACAGTTCTGGCCAAAGTGGCCTGCAATAGGGTGGTTGTGGAAGGTCAAGAGAAGTCAGAGTTAGAGGTTGGCAGCATTAGGGATGTAGATGCATTTGTCCCTTAGGAGGAAGCCTTCAGGGCTTATGGACCATCTTGGGTTGTCTAATGACTCAGAGGAAAGGAGAGGCAACATGACTAGATCAGTGGGAAGGGAGGAGAGGATATCGGAGTGGACTTGTTTGATATCAAGTAGGATGGAGGCCCAGAGTAATGGAGTCTCTAATAGCATGGCTTGCAAGGACATCGTGAGTTGCTCCAAGGTAAAGATGGGCCAGAGATTGTCGGGGTTGATACAAGTGAAGTCCCTATCCCCCTCTTTGAGGTAGACGTCCCAGTGTCTAGTCAGCACATCAGGTGTAGCTCTGAGCTTACAAGGATGATATCAGACTGCCATGTTGAATTGGCATAGGAATTCTGACCATCAGGCCTGGTGGCATATCAGGAGTTTCATAGAGGAGAAATATTCCAAATTCTTGTGATCCATGACAACATTGATGGGGTATGTGAAGCCTTCTAGGAAATGTCGCCAGGAGGTGAATGCCTCAAAGATCACCAGTAACTCCTTGTCATGTGTGTCATAGTTCAACTCTGCTCCAGAGAGCATATGGGAGTAGAAGGTGATGGGATGGAGTTTGTTGTTGGAGGTGATAGAGAGGATGTTAGCAATGGCATAGTTGGAGGCGTCAGTCTTGACCATCATTGGAGTGTCGGGGTCCCAGTGCATGAGCACTGGAGCTGTAGTGAATGCATCCTTAAGATGTTAGAAGGACTTACAACAATCTTTGGAGAAGTTCCACAGAGCACTCTTGTGAGTGAGTTGGGTCAATGGAACCACAATGTCAGAGTAGCCACAGATGAAGCAATGGTAGAAATTGGTGAATCCTAGGAAGGACTGGATGTCCTTGACTTTCCAGGGTTCTGGCCAATCTAAAATTGTCTGTATCTTATCCTTGGCCATGGAGAGGCCAGAGGGTGAAAGAATGTATCCAAGGTACTCAATGGTGTCACTGTGCCATTCACATTTCTCAGGTTTGCAGTAAAGTCTGTTGGCATGGAGGTACCGGAGGACTTCTTGGATGTGCTTCTGATGCAAGGTGGGGTCAGCAGAGTATATGAGAATGTCGTTGAGATATACCACCATGCTGACATCCAGCATATCAGCAAAGATGCTGTTGATGAAGTGCTGAAAAGCAGTGGGGGCATTTGTAAGGTTGTTGTATTGGGTGCTCTGCACCCTGTCCTCACTCCTTACTTACACAGGTGAAGTGAACTGAGTGGTTATTCACAAATAAGTATGTAGGAGTATAGTAAGAGGATTGGCCCGTCACCAGGATGGGCCTATCCTTTTCTATTTACATACCATGCATGTGATTACTGTGTATCACATGCACTTGTAAGTATGCGGTCAGGGGTTATTACCCCATTTAGTATCTACAGAGGCTACTGTCCCTTACACCCTCCCCCTATAGAGCCAGTAGTGGCTTGGAAAGAAAGGGAGCACAAGTAATATTCTTGATCAGATAAAGGAAATATAAGATAGAAGTAAATAAACAATATATGAGATGAGATATGCCAGGATGGTCAAGATATGGAGAACATTTGAGACAATGAGTACTAAACAGAAACAAAACTGGAATGGTAGAAACAAGAAATAAATGAAAAGAAAATGAGTGAGAGTTGAATCTCATGTGAGTCTCAATGGGGGAGGCCAATCACATCCATGACTGGTCCTTCTCGAGTTTACCATCCTCATAGTGGTCCTGCTGCATAGGGGAACCTCCCCCACTGGCATTGCCATGATGAACATGAGGCACATCATATGCTGCAATGGCCTTGCTGAATTGCTGAAAGAGGGCTGAGTCCCTTGGGACGCCAGGGTGGGCAACCAAGGGAGGCATGTTCTCCAGGGAAACCTCAATCTGATGAGCCTCCTGCTCATACCATTCCAAGGAGTGGCTAAGGGACTCGTCAGCAACCTCGGCTCTGAGATCAGTCCATAAAGGACCATAGAGGTCCCAGGTGGTGGCGTTCTCATTGCCTCCAATGAATTTGATTCACTCAAGCATCTCTTGAGTGCATTGACAAGTGCATTGAACGGCATTGTCAGCAATGTGGGGGGTAACCCCATTAGCAGCCAGGTACACTGCGATGTCTGCAAGGGTAGCTTCCTTGTGGAAGTCATTGGCCCAGGTGAACTTTTGTCCCTGAGTAGGTCCAACCTCAGCCCAGTCAAGAAAAAACTTGTACCACCTGGGTACAATGAGAAGATGGGTAAGGCCGTGCTGCCACACCATACAGTCGATGTGCCCTCAGGGCATAGGAGTGAGTTGGTCCATGAGGAGGAGACCCCTCATCTGACATTGGGTGGGAGCGTTCAGCTCTGAGTCAGGGTTGTCTGGGACAATGGGGGTGCCAGTGGCCCCAGGGAAGATCTTCCAGATCATCTGGCACTGGTCATCAGTGGGGCACCTATGCTGCCACCATTCGACATAGTCGATCCACACCCCATCAGGGGTGTTGAACAATGGAGTGTCACAAGGGAGGAGGGGCTTCTTTCCCAACAGGACGAGTAGGCCTTGTGGTTGGCCCTTGGAAGAGCTACCCTTCTTCTGGGTAGCAGTAAATGTGGACCCCAAAGGTTGGTCCATAACACATGATACAAGCGGTGCACTGGAGCTCTGCTCCCGAGTAGATGGAGCAGCATGCTCCTGAGGGGTTGCGGTGCCTCCCTTGACACTGGTCAAGGTAATGGTAGCCAGACCAGACGTGATGTGCTCCTTGAGTGCTGGGATGGCAGGCAGTGGGATGGTCTCAGCAGGCTGGGCATCTGCATCCTTGAAGGCTCGGGCTGCCTCCTTCATGGCCTCTTTCTTTTTCT
>JBBPMX010000562.1:0-11581 GCA_038090515.1 Pulveroboletus cf. viridisquamosus
CAAGGTCTCGCATGGGGCAAGGAGAAGTCCACACGAAGACGTCAGTGAGAGGGAAAAGAGAGACATCACCGCCTAGGAATAGATGGAGAGCATATGGCGCTCGTGCGAATGGCCGAATGTGCCCATCTGGCCTCCTTCTTTGATTCTCACTGCCAAGAGTGATATATATTGCAAAACTAGGAGGTTCAGCGGACGATCTGAATGCGGACTTTCCAAACCAAACAGCTTTCCGCGCATGTAAGACGCGGAGTAGAGTGCGGACGAAGCAAACTCACAGTCAAAATGTTTCTCTTGAACGGCCAACCTTGGACGTTATCGCTCCCACAAGTTACACCAAACGAAGGACCGGTGACATTGGCTGTGTGTCTCCGTGCGAACCACAAGCATGTTCGGATCTCCTAAATTTGCCAAGCTTAACCTCCGCTCATTGTCGTTGCAGAGTGCAGCGTGGGTAAAAGCTTGCAGAGACTCATGCACATGATCGAGTGCCTCCCACGTGACGGGATATGTCCAGGAGGGTGTCTACGACGAGTTCCTGAGGCTCTTCACCGAGAAGGCGCTGTCGCTCAAGGTTGGCGACCCATTCCACCCCGAGACCTACCAAGGTCCTCAAGTCTCTGAGACCCAGTTCAACGTTAGTGATTTTGATGCCAATACGCTTCGTTCTGATTCCTCCTATCTCTTCTATAGCGTATCATGGATTACATCCAATCTGGCAAAGACGATGGTGCCAAGATCGTCGCTGGTGGTGAACGTCACGGCGATGAGGGTTACTTTATCTGACCCACCATCTTCACCAGCACTTCCCCCGACATGAAAATCGTTCGAGAGGAATTTTCGGTCCCGTTGCTGTTGTCGTCAAATTCAAGGATGAGGAGGACGTGATTCGACAGGCGAACGACACCGTATACGGTCTTGCTGCGGCTGTGTTCACGCAGAACCTGAATCGGGCTATCAAGACGGCTCATCAACTCAAGGCAGGGACAGCGTGGGTCAACTGCACAAACCAGTTCTACGCGAGTACACCGTTTGGTGGCTTCAAACAGAGTGGCATTGGAAGGGAGATGGGCGATTATGCGCTATGGAAGTGCGTCTTTTTCCTTTTCCGTTATGTCGGTTCACTAAGGCGCCACCCCAGCTACACTGCTGTCAAGTCGGTGCACATCAACCTCGATGTCAAGATGTAAAATAGTGTACCGCAATGAGAGTAGAGAGGCCGAAAGTTCATCATTGAGCACGAGCTGAGCATATGTATTATTTTTTGCCTCTCCACACTTGTAACCCTTCCGCTCTCTTACTGTGTTGTAATATACCGCCGATCGGTGAGCCATTTGGACACATTTGTATACCTCCTCGTACAAAGGTCACCAGCCCGAGGGGCGCTGGTGCAATGATCCTGGACGTGGAATGAACCGCCCAGATATCTGCACCGCAGCTACATGGGCTCCTTCATGGGCTTTCGATGCTACTCTCAGTAATTCCGACATACCAATCGACAGCGCTTCCAGATGATCGTCTTCAGCACCATAGTGAGACATGACTTTCATTTCGAACCTCGGTAATTACACGACTCCTTTTTTGTGATCGCTCGCAATGTCACAGCCTCCGAACCATCGAGTCAAGAAACCTAGCCAATCACTTATCGGGATGGCAGAAAGAGTATGTAAGACCGACAAACCATGAAAAAAAGGAATCACCTACCTGTTTGCATCGTTGAGGCCTCGACTCTCAACAGATTACGCAGTAGCGGGAGTGAGCTCGAACTCAAGACAAGTCGAGGGACATCCGCTACAACCCCGAACAGGCAGGGATAGGGTCGAAGCACACGAGCAACCAGGCATTCTACACTTGTTACTTACGGAACACACACACCTGTTGTGGCAGTTGTGCACCACGCCGGAAAAACCGTCCTACGATGTAAACCATCAATCATGGAGCGTATCGCGTGCTAAGCAAGCTCACCGGGTAGGGTGGAACAAACGATGGAACGGACAAGCAAGGTTTCCTTCCAGAATCGCTTTTGATGCTGTACCCTATTAGCCGCATTTCTCTCTCCAGTATGTGAAGGTGACTGACATGAATCTCCCGTCGCCAGAGGGGGTGAATTTCCATCTCGCATCGTTGGAGGCCTCGAGACCGGAGTCGTCAAGGTAAAGTTTGCCGTCTGTCTTTTCGTTGACCAGATCCCCACCAATCGAGATGGTGTATACGTCAGTTTCATTGACGTCTTGCAGTGTAAACTGCAGAATAAAGTAAACATCAGCTTGGAAACGGCATGGGTGGGCGCAGTGAAGAAATCATACAATCGCAGGGTGGTGATCCCTGGGAAGCAGGCAAAACACGCCGGGAACATCTCTGGAACATCCAAAGTAATATATTCCAGTCTGTACCCTGATACTGAAGGTATAGTTTACAGACGGAATGATTGGGGACATGTCGGCGCGAGGTGATTATGGTTTTGGACTGGGGCAGTGGAGATGGGAGACGTTCCTCAAGGGAGAAGAAAATGGGCGTACATGTCAATATTTATGGGGGCGGTCTGACCCCGTTATTTAGTTCCGTCGCTATGCAAGGGTACTACCCCCGACTGTGGTCTTCTATCCAAGCGCCCAGTCCCCATGATCCTTGATTCTTGCACTTTATATTTCATTCACCGGGAAGTTTCGGAATGAAGGTTAGGACCTCGACTGTGGCACAGTCAATGAAGGACCCGATTGGTTGTTGAAATCCGTCAAGACCAACTAGTCGACCTGTGACCCTCAGATTAGTAAAATGATCACCGCAGGACGACCACTTCGTTCCAGTCCTGCCCCAATGAGATGTCCTAGGGTGTTGAAACAGTCCTATAAAAGTGTTTCCACGGTAGGACATCCTACATGGAGGCTATATATGTGGCCCTTGAAGTGCTCGTCTGCCTCGAGGCCGAGATGACATCAACCCTTGCCCAACTGTGATGGAATTGTGAATAGAGAATTGCGTTCCTGGATCAGCCGCTGACTGGTATAGGAAGTGCGTCGGCTCACATGGTCTGATAGAGAGTAGCAAGCCAGTGGAAAATTTCCCCTCTGTATGCGTGTCTCCGTGAGGTTTGTGACTGGCCTTACTGTAATAGCTCACTAAGTCATCTGCAAGCTGCAACAGTGCTCAGCTAGGCTGGAATGTATCCTTGTAACTTGCCTCTTCCACGTCTTCCAGAGGTACATCACAAGCACCACAGGATCCATGTAGAATTTGCCAATTTCACATGATTTGCCACCTGTTGCCAAGGTACTATAAGGGATTATAAGGGATTATAATATATGTACTCAAGCCATAAGTCTTGTATATCTGCTAGCAGTTATGCAATCTCTTATAAGACTTTATCATAATGTTATCAACTTTATATATCTGCTGGCAAGCCACTTATAGTATATGGGTATATAATGCTTTTTCAATGGCTACAATTTTGGTGAGTTCAGTACAATAGTCAAAACCATGTAATGCTGCCCAGAGTGTCACTTTATTGCATTTCTGCCCAAGGTTTCTAAGAGTCTGTACTACATTTAAATGTTATCCAATATCAAAGGAAGGGCAGGGTACCTATCCTTGGCAGTAGAAATGATGAACTGCACACAATGATGACTGAAGCTCAGACTAACCCAATGAGTGACATGAAAATAAAGTCTCCCATTTTAGCAGGTTAGTAGGATGGAACAACTCCTGGGTACCAGTTACATTATCTCATCATCCTCATCATCCTCATCATCTCCCTCGTCCTTGTCCTCATTCTCGTCCTTGTCCTCATCTTCACCCTCACCCTCACCCTCATCTTTGCCCTCACCCTCGTCCTCGTCCTCATTCTCTTCATCTTCGTCCACCTCTTTGTCAGTAGAATTTGTATAACTATCAGCAGCAATATAATCTTCATCTTCCCTATTCTCCTGCAGTGCTGTTTCAGCGCCTTCAGAATGTTCAACACGGAGGGTGGGGGCAACCCCTCGTGCATCCAGGGTGTGGTGACCCATGCCTATTCCTGCGAATCGGGTAAACATATCCCGGTCTGCAAATCTGCATTTGTTAGCCTCTTTGAAACCGGAAGAAAAGGTACATGCTTACATGTTGATATAGAACGCTGCCCAATCATCAGCTTCGCCTGGAAGTCTTGCCAGAGATGGCCCTGGGCGCAGGAGTTCAGTTGTGCGACCATCAGAAAAGGCGGGAATTAGATGGCAACCACGAATCACCAATGAGGGATCTAAGAATCCGAATGGGACATGGTCAGTACCATCTGGCACAAAGCCTACCTTTGGCAAGCGGCCCTCTTTGAAGCCCCACTTGTGATCCTGGTCAATGCCTAGCCAGCGTACCCAAAGAACTTCCATTGTCTGCGTGGAGTGACTGACCCCTCCCGGGCAGAAAGACAGCTGAATGTGAAATGCGCGAAGAACCCAGGCATACCAGAAAGGATGCTCCTCATCCCTTGAAGACGTCATCACCACATGGCCGCGAGCAGTTCATATCGTGTCGTGTTCTCGGTGGATGTCATAGGAGGTATAGTTGATGCGGAATAGCTTCGACTCTACAACTGTATCGCAGTTTATGAGACGCACGCCTTCGCGTTCTTCTGAACTGAACATCCGCTCGTCCCCATCGTAATCCAGGCTAAGAAGTCTTGAGAGTAGATGGTCTTTGAGGTCCCGCACGAATTCCGGCTTAGTAGTGTGGCTATCGTCAGAATCGCAACCATGAAATAACGTTGCCAACCACATTAACTTCACTGCAGGGTCCCCTTGATGCTCCACAAGAAACCAGGGCAGGCTGATAAAATTGTTCCTTTGACGGATCTTGGCCATGGAATGATGTAATGACGAATAAGGATCAATTTCATCCATCTCCTTGAAACCTTGGTTGTCTAGGTCAAGCTGTCGCCTGAGAAGGGTCTCTCTCCTTTCCTGCCTTGCAAACTGGTCCACAAAAGCTCTTTTGTTGGAGCTGCCATAGAACCGCTTGATCAGTCTGTGTGCACGTTCGCCCTTTTGCAGGATTGTCATTCGCACGAATGAAATAATATTACAAACACTCACCACTTGGGTCGTATATGAATCTGTTGTGCCATACATCTCAATCATCTTGCCATAGTCCCCTAACGCGTGAAACTTGTACGTGTTGATATTGAATTTCTTTGGCAAAGAAGCGAAGTTTACAGGCTGTTACCACCGGCCTGACTCACACTGGGCAAATTCTCTTCTGCATCTCTGTGAGGCTTCTCCTGGCGATTCTTTGGTGTCGAATGCGAGACATGTGACATGCTGAAATCTCCGGACTTGCATACAGAGCCGGTGCAGTGCTTGTTGAAGTAGAGCCAAGGTATCTTCAGTATGAAGCCTCAGTTTCGCCAATGCGTGCCATTCCCCAAGACGGAACAGCAAGATTTGGACGATTTCATTGTGGATAGGGGGTAGAAGCCCTTCGAAGACCGGCATGGAGCACTGCATGTTGAGCACGCTATCAGCCCAATGGTATACACAGGGTAGGGCGAATGTTACCTGGAGGACATCCTCAAAATACCACGCTGGACGCTGCTTAGTATCTGCGACATTGTCAGGGAAGCGACAAATGCCATTCACTCTGAAAGGAGGAACTGCAGTAAATCTATTAGGTTAGTATCAGTTTATCGCACTGCAGAACTTAACTCAATGAGACATACCTTTCATTCAAAATGTTTATGTGATTCGGGTCAACTGCGTGAACAATTCTGATCAAGTGCTTGAGGACCGCCTTCAACACTCCCAATTCAAACTCATGTAATAAATCCACCACGAGCGCAGGGTAAATGTTGAAGCCGAGATGTGAGAGGCGCTCAGCAAAGGTGTTCTAAACCAGAGACCCTAGTCAACATCCAACAGCAATGACACTTGAGGCTCTTACCACTGTCGGGACAAAAGAATATTCCTTCAGCAAGCGCTCGACCAGCGCGCTCTTCAAAGGCTTTCCGAGCTCATAGATTGCCCGCCTAGCCCTCAGAATCTTGTCCTGGCAGAGGATGTGGGCGTGTGATAACCTGGCAGCTAGGTCGGTCAGAAATCCGACGCGGTGGAAGGAGGACTTTGGAATAAGACATCGTGGACATGGGCAGATTCCTTTATCTCGGATGGCCGAAAGTAAGACCCTAGCATTTCAAGTCAGTTTATGCAAGTAACTTGGATAACATGACTTACTTCTCGGGGTAGTCAGTGGAGTATGTGAATATGCGTGGATACACCCGTCTGCTAATCCCATCAAAACACTTGACGACTATTCCATTCTTGTATGCTTCAACGAACTCATCATCCAATAGAATCCTCCACATGGCATGCATAAGCTCCTGTTTGCAGTGAGCAAGCATGTCGTTATTGTTTTTTTTGTTGGAAAGCGTGGATATGATTCCGTGTATCGATCCAGGGAGCTGTGATACTTGATTAGATGACAGGATCCCGATCATAGTTCGACTTACGCGGGAAATGAATGCGATTGGATAGCATACTCTCCCGTCTGGTGTGGCGCGAGCGTACTTGGATACATTCCCGAACAAAAGATAGATAGGCCAAGCAGAAGCATGTCCGAACTCGGTCAGGTGCATAGAATCTGACCACAGCATCAACCCGGCCACGACCCTCTCCAGCTTACAGCCATCAGACCTTCTTTGCTTCATGATCACATCTTGGGCCTCGTTCCACGCATCAGAAGTGTAAAGTTCATCGTACACTAACTGCTCTTCGCCAGTAACTGGTGACTTCCAGACCTTTATGAAATAAATTAAAAAGTAATCAATGAATCTAAAGTAGTATTCCTACCTTTCGAAATGGTGTGAGATGAAACCACTTAGATGAGGCTTCAGCGAATACTGCACGGATAACGTTGAGCAATGGTCGGTAATAAAATCCTTCCACGGTGAAAGTCTTCCCATTCCCAGCTGGATTTCTCTCTCTCGTGGGTATGACAATGTCGACACTCCTGGATTGCCATTGGTCGTCGTGTGTGAAGGGGTGGGCCGATCACATAGTCTTGTTGGCGATGTCCAGGCGACGAGTCTCTGTATGAGCATCAAACCCGGCCAGCTCCGCAACGCTGAAGTCCGGGGCTCGAAGTACATCATGCACTAGTCTGGAAACTTCATGGGCAGACTTCCGACGGTTGCCTGTGAATACCCAAGTCATTAGGCGCCATACTGTCATGCTAGTCCACGGCCATGGAGGTTCGTGTTGTTCTTCTGCTGCTACCTGGCTAGATGATGGATCCAATGTCCCACTTCCCAGATCTTCTGAGGATACGAAAGCATCTGGGTCATGCGTTGGTCAGTGTCGATATGCACAGGCGATACCGAAACGATTGAACATAGTACGAAACGAGTCAAACACGTGGAGGAATACGCGCTGCACGGCAGAGGGTGGTACAGGAGGGGCATGCGTCGACACAAGGGGCTCTGGAAGTTGGTCTCGATAGCGCGCGGGCAGTCTATGGATCCTTGACGGTCGTGAGGTCGAGGATGAGGCCTCGGGAACATCGACATTGGGATTAGGCGGGTCCTGCCTGGCTGGTAGCCGAATTCCCTCAGGAATCGGCTGAATAGGGTGGGCAGGCCAGTGCGAATTGCAATCAGATTAAACAACGATTGAAAGAGAATTGTTTCCTCACCTCAATCTCTGTATCCCTGCTGATTATGCCTCCATGTGCTGAATTTTGGACGTGGGGATCATCAGCCTGCAGTATGCAAGGTCAGTAGGCGTGAAAACTATGACTAGTTACTGACGTCGCTCGAAGTCCTTGCTCGCTTTTTGGGTGGTTGCAATGTTGTGCTCAATCTTGTGAGACGTAGAGCGTGATCTGACCGGTAAGTTGCGCAAGATGCTTGATGCATAAGCAGTCCCTTGTGACCACTGAAACTTCGTGGGCAGTTCTCCCCGCACTTGAACATCGTAGTTAGTAATGGCGGTACTGTGCGGCAAGGTAGGCGTCAGGAGCACGCATGCCTCGTTGGCGGTGCTACCTTACGTCCCTGTGATATTACTGAATCTTGGAGTTAGCCTTGTGTAATAGTCAGCATTATTCATCAAGGGTCCAGAGGTTATCCGAAAAGAGAGGTGAAAGCTTATAGCATTGTAAGACAAATAAGTTAAAAATACAAAAACGCAGGAGGGGGATTGGGTGCGAGAAGTTGTGTATTCAGTCGTGATATTCCAGTGGGAATGAGTGTGGGAGAAGGGGAGGTCGGCCAAAATAATCGAAGAATGTCTGTACGTAGAAGTGAGAGGCCTCAGACATCACCTTGTATGCATCTACATCACTGCGGTCCTTCACACCATTGAAAGCGGTGGCAAAAGCATACAGAGAAGGATGGGCACCAGGCCATGCTGTGAGGAAAAAACAAAAACTGCGTAGAAATTGGTCGTTGTCTTGGAAAGCGTCTGTGATCCCAAGGTTACCCTGCACCGTTGGCAATGGCTCAGGCCCCATCATAAAACCTGTGGAGCTGGGAAAAACAGCACGCAGCGCAGACAACCGCTCAGAACGATAGTTGGCCCAGAGGTTGGGGACCACAGCCTGGTCAAGTGCAAGCAATTCGTAACGAAAGCCAACCTTGTATAACTCCCATAAGATCGCACGGATGAGGCGAGGAGGTGGGTTGGTCAAAGACTGTAAAGAAACGGTCTTTTCTCACCAATCAACGTTCTTTTTGGGACTAAAGATTGATCCCTGAGTGACCGCCAGACCCTCCTCCCCAAATATTGCTAGTGCATCCAGTTTTTGCGACTTGGCCAAAGTGATCGCGTTATCGGTTGAGGGACCAGCGGCCAGGGAGTTGCCCTTGCTGTCCACGTCCTTGCTATTTAGATATTCCCTCCACAGCTGTGCAGAAGGGAATGCGCTAGGGGGGTCGTCTTCAAGGCGGGTGAACCACAGCGACCGAAAAGCTAGCCAGTTCATCATGTATAACTGGCGACGCTCAGCAGTATGCCCTGAAATGAGGAGCGCAGGTTCTGGGACGCGGTACCCATGATCCACGGTGTCTTTCTTGACTCTCTGAGGGTCCTTGACCGCACATTTCATTGCATCTTTCCAGATCGGTAAAGAGGAGGGCATCTCAGGGACACACAACTCCTCCCACTTGTTGCGACCGCTTGATGATCCACCTGAGCACTATTCAGCATGTAGGACAATCCATATCTGATTTTGCACTCACCTTGCTGCTTTTGTTCCGGGCATCCCTTCTGCGCTTTCCGTGCTTCTTTCTTCTTCTGAGCATGTGTCGGAGCCTTGCCCACTTGGGAAGGGACCTGTGAGCTTGACCCCGAGGCAACACTGAGATCTATAGAGCCCGTGTAGTCGCGACGTGAGTGAACGTGGCATGAATAACCTTCTGGGTCGCGGTATAGTAAGTCGAAGGGAGGGACTGTCTTGCCATGCTCGGAATACATGGATTGGATGATGTTGTCAGGGAAGGTGTACTTGACAGGGTTCTCAATGATCACTTGCTCAGTGATGGTGAAGTTGAAGCGTATCAACCAGACAGGGATGCCAGAATGGAAGAGCTCATCGCAAACTTTTAGGTCCTGCGTAAAACACCCCATCCAGTCTGATCTAACTGGATGGATCGCGGCGGGGTCAACCTGGCGAGGCAAGACAACTTCCATGAAATCCAGGAATGCGAAGATGTCGAGGAAGATGCGTTGCGCTTGAGCAACATATATAATGATGTCGCGGAAGGTAACCGGTTGCTGCAGCAACACCAAGACCGTGTGCTTCAATGCCTGGACCCACTTTGCTGCAATGTCTTTCTTCTCGCCACGCGTCTTCTTCCATGCTGAATATCGTGCCGACGCGATGTCACATAAGGTGGCGGCCCCAGAGGCTATTTCTTGCTTGAGCGTTCCAACAGTGAAAGGAGACGTTGCTCGGACGGTGAAATCGTCAGTAGTGGGTGTGTACCACGCCCAAGCGATTGGATCGGGTGAAGGGTGACTTTCTCGACGACGAATGCAGACCGCGAATTCGAACTCTCTGCAAAAAAGCTGCGGCCACTGAAAACAGTCCACAGTGCCAAATCGACCATCCACGCGTGCCCGAAGCTCTTCGGTGCCATTGTGAGGCTCCGGGACAAACGACATGTTGGGAGATGTATAGACCATCACTCCATCAGTCTGGCAGGCGATAGCCTTTGCGTCGAGCGAGTTTAATACAGCTGTGTCGTGTCGTCAGCTCGGCCTCCTGGTTATAATGCGTACTTACGGTTGCTGGGCCGTGTTTGAGGTTTATAACGGGTGACCGCGGTGGCCATTACAGATTCTAAACCTAGAGAAGGATGAAAAGAAAGGGGGGGGGAGGGCAAAGGAAATGAGATCAAGAGGGGAGGGGAAGGACGCTCCAACGAGTCTTCAACCCCACTGACGCGCGATACGAGGTGGCAACGGGGCGACTCGATGGACACAAAGTCCAAGAGCGTTCTTAGGAACGACCCAAAGTCTGACCACCGAGATAAGGGGGAGCAGCACAAAGCCGACTCAGGGAACCAACGGGCCGGGCCAGGCAGAGTCACTATTGAGGAGCTGTTCGTCAATGAGCGGCACGAAGCCAACTCAACAGAACGAGCAGGGGGCGGAGTCGCTATCGAGGGCCGTTTGTCGACAACACCGTGACGTAGGAGGGTGCCGGTGATTCGTGGTTCATAGGTGAGGAACAGGAGTGATGTGTGCACGTGACGAACGCGACGGTAAGAAGAATTAGCTAAACGCAATAGCCTCTACTTGGACATTAAATCCCACGACTTCCCCGGAGAAGGCGGAGATTAAAGACCGGCCATTCGAGGGTTGTGATTGGCCAGCAAAAGGTTTCCATTGTCGTCTAATTTATTTGCGAATGTTTTTTGTTCATGTGCTCAATGCACGTGACCCTCGTCAACGCTCCACCACATCACTGCCTGGCAAGACCTCCCGCCCGACGACGTGCTAGCCCAAGATCTCCTGCCAACGACGCGCCGGACTTCCCCCTTGCAAGGCCCCGAGGATTCCCCGTTCCCCGAGTTGGCTTTGTGCTACTCAACCCCTCTCTGCAGCCAGACTTTGTGTCGTGCAGAGACCGCTTTTGGACTTTGTGTCCATTGGGTCGCCCCGTCGCCATCTCGTATCGAGCGACAGTGGGGTTGAAGATTATATACCAATCTGGGAGTAAAAAACTAAAACTCAAAACCAAAATATGGGATAAAAAATGGCCTTGGTTAGTTGCTATGATATATATAAAGCATCTGAAAAAGATTTCAAAAGATTTGGTGGGCTGGAAAATTTTTTAGAAGGTAGTAGCAGATGTGGGGGGGTAGGGGGGGAGATGACTGTAGTGCCTCGAAATAAATAGCAGGCTGTTCTGTGTCAATTGGAATGTGTTATTGACATGTTTAAAAGTATCTGACAACATGTGGATGGCACACTAGACCCATTCCTGAATTGATCTGGAGGGGTGGTGTTTGGGAGGGGGTAGGGGGGGAGACATGACTGTACTACCCTGAAATAAATACCAGGCTGTTTCATATCACTTGTAATGTTTTATATACATGTTTAACAAGATATTACAA
>JBBPMX010000564.1:0-11567 GCA_038090515.1 Pulveroboletus cf. viridisquamosus
GATATCAGCAACAAAACTGACCCAATGAGTACATGTGTTTAATATGGGAATATCTCCTGAAATAGCAAGGATTAGCTAAGCAATGTATATATGTTTGGAAAGCCCTTTATCAGGGCTTTCTACCAAGAGTAAGGTTTAGGGGTCTTCATTTAGTAGTTCTCTAGATATTAGCTCAACAATCAAAATAATGCAAACATTGGGTCAGTTTTGTTGCTCACTGTATTCATCTATAGTGACATATTGGAAAACCATGAACAGCACCTCCAGATTGTGTTTGAAACACTGGTGAAGGCCGACTTCTACCTTGAGGAGAAGTGCGACCTATATGCTGAGAGGCTAGATTGCCTCGGTCATTTAATTGACCAGAAGGGTGTACATACCAATAAGGACAAAATGTCCCGCATCCAAAACTGGAAAACCCCTCGTTCACTGAACAAGGTCCAACAGTTCATTGGACTGGTGGAATACCTGGCACAGTTCATGCCAGATATGTTGGTGTATACTATGCCATTGACCAGGATACAATGGAACAGACATCCATTCCAGTGGAGAGAAATCCATGACTGGTGTGTAAATTCCCTATCCTCAGACTAATCAACCCAAGGAAGGATAAGCCTATATGGCTCATGTGTGACACCTCCCTATATGGGGTGGGCGCACTATATGGGGTGGGCGCACTATATGGGCAAGGGCCCGATTGGAAGACATGCAGGCCTGCTGGCTTCATGTTGAAGAAGCTGAGTGATGCTCAGCAAAACTATCAAACTTTTGAGCAGGAAATGCTTGTGATCATTGAGGGACTCCTCAAATGGGAGGACAAACTCTTCAGCTTCAAATTCATGATCATAACCAATCATGAGGCACTCAGCTACCTCAAGATGCAGCATAAGCTGTCTGGTAGGCAAGTCAGATGGCTTGACTACCTGTTGCGATTTGACGCTACCATTGTCTACACGAAGGGTTCTGAGAACCTTGTAGCAGACTGTCTGTCTTGCTACTACAAGAGTGAAGGGGGCAATACGGCCTCCAATGAAGAACCAGACTGGGCAAGCGCTGACGCCTGATTAGATCCAGAGGGGGATGATCTTCCCCTTGACTGATGGCAAGAGCTGAAGCTTGCCGCCATCAGTGAAGTACTGTGACAGAGCTTGCATCTGAAGGAAAAGCAGGAGAACCGCCTAGTGGAAGCCCAGGAACTGGCTTCAGCTGTGGAAAGGAGAGTTGAGGATGCTCCTCATGCTAGTGCAGAGGAGGATTCCATGATTCTTGAATCCACTGAGGCCTCCAGGGCCCCACCCATCTCATACAGGACTGCATCTGATTTTCTGGATGCTATCCATATAGGATACTAGGACAACACCTTTTTCTCGAAGGTCGTATCCCAGGTGGGGCATCACCCACAGTTCCTTATATGGGAGGATCTCCTCTGTATGAGAAATTATAGCAAGGAGGAGGTACTATGCCTCCTGTGAGCTAAGTACAAAGGTGACATAGTCACCACCCTGGTCATCAACCAAGCACACAAGATGCTGGGACACTTTGGGTCCCAGAGAACAGCAGATTACATCCACAGATGGTACTGGTGGCCAGGGCTTGGCCAAGAAGTAGACCAGTTCTGTCAAACCTGTCCTACATGCCAGGTCACAAAGACCAACAATCAATGGCCTCAGAGCCTACTGCACAAGTCTGCCTGTGCCCAGAAGGCCCTGGGGCTCTATTGCTATGGATTTTGTGGGACCATTCCCACTGAGTGGCAGACATGACTACCTGTGGGTGGTCCTGTGCTGCCTAACCTCTATGGTACACCTGGTGCTGGTCAGCACTACCATTCAGGCTTCTGAACTTGCAGGGAAGTTCCTGCAGGAGGTAGTGTGACTACATGGATTACCAGAGATGATAATCTCCAACCAAGATGCCAAGTTTACTTCAGCATTCTGGCACGAATTGCACCGAATGATGGGAGTCAAACTCCTAATGTCTATGGTGTTCCATCTGCAGATGGACGGTGCCTCTGAGTGCACAATCCAGAACATGATCCAGATTCTACACACACTGGTACAACCTGACCAGAGGGATTGGGCAGACAAGCTGCCCCTCACTGAGTTTGTGATTAACTCGAGCATCAGTAGTTCAACCGGGTTTGCCCTGTTTGAACTGAACTATGGGCATATTATCAGGCTCACACTCAAGAGGAGAATGAGACACAGGAATGAGAATTCCAAGCATAAGGAAATAGTACAGGCAACTACCTACTTATATACTAACTACTGTTTGTACATGTTTATGGTAATGGAACTTCATAGAATGCAATGGAATGATTATATAAGCAATGATGTCATAGAGGAATGTTCTGGAATGTTCCAGATAAGATAAGATAAAGAAAGAAGAGAGTAAGAGACAGTTCTAACACATATGCCCACTCTGATGCAATGCATTTTGCAAGGGTCTGTGTCGAGTGCCCCAGGTGTCCAGAAGTTCATATAACAGGCCAGGGAGAACCTGGAGATGGCCCATAGAGAGCAGAGTGGTACAGATGCACCATGTGAATAAAAGGCAGAAGGAGGGAACTACCCTCCAGGTCAATGACTGGGTTTACTTATCGACCCAGAACTTGATGATGCCAAAGGGCAGAGCTCGTAAGCTTGTACTCAAGTACATTGGACCTATAAAGGTCCTGGTGAAAGATGGTGTCAACAACACCTATACCCTGGAACACCCTGAGAAGCTCCAGAAGCAGCATATCCATCTGAGATTTCATGTGACCTTGTTACACCACTACAAAAAGAATGATGACATGCTCTTCCCGAAAAGGGACATGCACGTGTTCTACAACATCAGATCATCCGATGCTGATGAATGGTTGGTGGATGAGATACTTGCCCACCACTGGGAGGGTCGAACAGCCCATTTCCTCATCAAGTGGAATCTTGGCAATTCCACCTGGGAGCCCAGCTCCATGGCGTACAAAATGTATGCCAGCTGCCTCACAAGGCAACAAGTGCACTGAGGCACATGAACCCACCAAGTGGGTAGTGTAGTGGTTTGATCAACCAATCAACCCACAACACTAACAAATAAAATAACCCACATGATGTGAAAAGAAAGATAACAAGTGAATCAACTAAAAATGACAAACAAGAAAACAATGATAAACAGTAGATACAAAAAATAACACCTACAAACAACTGACACTGCCTCCACTTCTGCTTCCACCTCGCCGATTGCCTTCTCATTTTGTTATGTAATATTTCCTTTTTCATTTTACTTTACTTATATCATACCGCATCCACCACCACCTCTCTTCTTGCCATCACCATCCCATGCATTTAGCATGTCTGAGCATACCCACTCCCCCACCCCATCATGCCCATCTTCACCTCACATCTCTCAGTTCCCAGAGGGCATTGACCGTGGTCAATCCCTCTCGTGTGATTGTGCATCCCCCGGAGGCTCATCTGCAAGGTTGGCCTCCCCTGCTGGCTGCCACAGCAGCCGCACCATCAGCAGTGGTGCCAAATGGTACTGTGACCCTTCCTTGTCGCCTGTGTGCAACACTTGTCACCTGTGTGCAACACTTGTCATGACAAGCATCACCATTGTCCATCCCCTGGGCGGTGGATCTCCCACCCCCACTTGCCCACCCTCTGTCACGAACATGACTGCGAGGCTTGCAACACATATGTGTTGCACCTCAGCGCTGCTGTGGCCGTCAATGCAGACAGTATTCCCGAGACCATCCCTGACCTCACTGACAATGTAGCTCATCTCTGTCGGCACAATGCTTATGCCAATTTGGTGGGTCAAATTGACCACCTCCAATGTGACCATTGCGACCTCTGCTCCTCACTTGCGGAGACCCACGACAAGATTGCCCATCTGCATGATGCCCTGGCTGTGTCTTCAGGTAGCACCTCTGATACTCCCCCTCCTGTTCCCATTGTAGTGGTTCCCCAGCCACCTGCCTCTTCTTTTGGGGGGAGGGCACAGGCAGGCCCTGACACTCCCCCCCTTCTTCTCCTCGCGCAGGCCCTGCCTGCAGCTCCCTCTCGCAAGGGGAAGGAGAGAGAAATCTCTCCCCTTCCCAAGCTTCCCCCCATCCTCCCCTGCAAGGATATGATTGTGAATGAGCCTGCTCTACCACTGCTTGTCCAGGGGAATCTCTTCCCCAAATTCACCAGGTCAGAGTTCCCCCAGGGTGTCCTTATCCTAGGGGATGCCATTGACTCCAAGGGTGTGTGCACCCTTTTTGTCAGAATAGAGGGAAATCTCTACACGTACCAAGGGGAGCCTCTTGAGGTTTCCCTTCAAAACATCTCAAAGGGGATCCATCCCCCCACTCCTCCTCAGTGGTCTACCACCTTCACCATCTGAATGGACAGGGGCATCACAGGCCCTATCTGTCTCTACAACACTGGAGATAGTGTCTGTGCCCTGTTTGCCAGGGTGCAAAATGAACAAGAGGGGAAAGCCCCTCATCTCAAGCAGGCACAGGACCTGCTCACCTTTCTCCACCTCTGGAGGAAGCATTGCAACTTGGGCACCAATGAAGTTATGTGCACTGTCATGAAAGAATAGAGGCCCCCAGCATGGACCTCCAAAAAGGCCAAAAAGAAAAAAGAGGCCATGAAGGAGGCAGCCCGAGCCTCCAAGGATGCAGACACCTAGCCTGCTGAGACCATCCCACTGCCCACCACCCCAGCACTCGAGGAGTGCATCATGTCCAATCTGGCCACAGCTATCTTGACCAGCATCGAGGGAGGTACTGCAACTCCTCAGGAGCATACTACTCCATATACTCAGGAGCAGAGCTCCAGTGTGCTGCTCATATCGCACATTACGGACCAACCTTTGGGGTCCACATTCACCGCTACCCAGAAGAAGGGTAGCTCTTTTGTTCCAAGGTTAGGTGTTGGCTAATGAGTGAACAAGTTATTCTCAGTCTTCAGTAAAAGTACTGGACTATATATTAACCAACCTAATGAGTGGACAAGTTATTCTAAGAAGAATTAGTGAGTTAAAAGAATGTGTAGCTAGTCTTGAATGTCTTACCTCAGTCTTCAGTAAAAGTACTGGACTGAGGTGTGACAGAGTAAGTAACTCTGTAATGTCCATGTTTTGATTAGGTAATCTGTCCTCAGCAACTAACTAAATATCAGTTCTACAACAAGCTCTTCCAAGGGCTGACCACAAGGCCCACTCATCCTGTCAGGGAAGAAGCCCCTCCTCCCTTGCAACGCTCTATCGTTTGACACCCCTGATGGGGTGTGGATTGACTATGTTGAATGGTGGCAGCATAGGTGCCCCACTGATGACCAGCACTGGGTGATCCAGAAGGTCTTCCCTAGAGCCACTGGCACCCCCATCATCCCGGACGACCCTGACTTGGAGCTAAACACTTCAACCCAATGTTAGATAAGGGGTCTCCTCATGGACTGACTTGCTCCTGTGCCCTGAGGGCACATCAACCATATGGTGTGGCAGTGCAGCCTCACCCATCTCCTTGTCATACTTAGGCAGTACAAGTCCTTCCTCAACTGGGCCAAGGTTGGACATGCTCAGGGATATAAGTGTTGTAGAACTGATATTCAGTTAGTTGCTGAGGACAGATTACATAATCAAAATGAGGACATTACAGAGTTACTTACTCCATTGCACCTCAGTCCAGTACTTTTACTGAAGACTGAGGTGAGACATTCAAGACTAGCTACACATTTTTTTAACTCACTAATTCTTCTTAGAATAACTTGTCCACTCATTAGGTTGGTTAATATACAGTCCAGTACTTTTACTGAAGACTGAGAATAACTTGTCCACTTATTAGCCAACACCTAACCTTGGAACAAAAGGTTATGAGCCCAACACTCTGAAAACCTTACTACAAAATGCCTTCTACTTCAGCCTCAGCAAACATTCCTTTGTACCAGTCAATCTCGTCTGCTAGCAAAACGAGCCAAGGCTCAAGTCATCTATATGATATCCCATCTCTTGAGAATGATGGAACAAATTTCCAGACATGGAAATTCTGTGTCTCGATGGTCCTTGATGTCCGAGGACTAATGGGAGTGGCAGACAGATCTGAGAAAAAACCCAATGGGTCCAACCCATTGATGCTATCCGACTGGTTAAGCTGAGACAAGGAAGCCCATGCACAGATCACACTTACCTTGAAGGATGAACCACTAAATGGCATCCTATACTCTACAACAGCTGAAGAAGTATGGAAAAAGCTGAACGAGCGCTATGAGGGCAAAGGTCACCAGACCATCACATATCTAATTGGTGAACTCTTCTGTGGCACCCTATCTGATGAGTCCAAGATGGAACTGCAGCTTAACATGATGTGACAGAAGGCCTACATGCTAAAGTCACTAGGTCAGCCTCTCAATGATACACTCATCGCAATTGCCATTATGATATCACTTCCTACCTCGTACTCAACACTCCGAATGATCCTGATGTCCTCTGCTGACAAACTCTCTGTTGACTCTGTGGTCTCGCAGACCTTAGTAGAAGAGAAGTCTAGAAAGGCTATATAGTCAGCTCTTCTTGTGAAGGGACCTACTATGAAAACGAACAACAAGTCAAAGGAGAAGGGAAAGGAGAAGCTGAAATGTGAGAGAAAGAGGAAGAAGTGCAAGGACTGTGGAAACTACCATGGCAGAAAATGTTGGAAGAAGATAGCTGATGATGCAGTAAAAAATGCCTCAGCAACCCCAATGACTGAGAAAGAAAAACCCAAGGATTTGAAGGAGAAACCAGAACTAGCAGCCCATGTTGCACAAATAGATTTGTGAGACATACCATTACAGCTATTCATAGCAAAGCAGCCAGTGACCGATGAAAACGCTCCATTCAAATGGATAATCAACTTGGGTGCATCCACCAACATGAGCTCACAACGCTCTTGGTTTATGACCTTCTAGCCCTTGATACTGCCACAACCCGTCATCATTGGAGATGGACGCTCTATACATGCAACAGGCATAGGACGAATCTGCATAGATGTCAATATCAGAGACCAAAAGATGTGAGAGATGATCCTTGAGAATGTCTACTATATTCCAAAGCTAAACAGCAATCTATTGTCAGTACCGCGTCTAACCAACAAAGGTTACAATGTATCCTTTGGTGACAATCTATGTCGCATCTCCAAAGACAGCACTCTTGCAGTGCTCAGGCAGAAATGAAACTCCCTGTATGTATATCCTCCATGCTACTCCATGAGTATATGAGACAGCTTGAATCCTCTATGGTCCCTCACCATACCTGAATCTGGACACACTGCCCAAGGCAAACTTGGCAAAAGTGATTGCTTCAAAGGCCTCAATAGAGACTTGGCACTGGCAATTAGGCCATATAACGTTCAAATCCATCCGAAAACTGTTCCGAAAGGAAATGGTTAGTGGGATGGAGCTAATAGGCCCTACTACGCACGATGAAATTTGCAAGCCATGCCTCGAAGGCAAGCAACATCACACCCCAATTACTGAGGAGTCAATGGTAACAAACCCACAATTTTTTCACCAGACTTACTTAGACATCTGTGGACCAATGGAGATGCAAACTCGAGCGGGCCACTGATACTTTGTGACGTTCATTGATGGCTACTCACACCACGTTATGGTCAAACTTCTAAAAACAAAAGACGAAGTATTTCGTGAAACGGTAGCATACATCAAACATGCCGAAATGGTAACTGGAGAGCGAGCAAACATTTTTAGATCAGATGGTGGTGGCAAATATGAGTCCAAGCCCTTCCAGGAGTACCTGTTGAAGAAGGGGATTCACCATGAGAAAACGAACCCATATACTTCACAAGAAAATGGCATCAGTGAGCGAATGAATCACACACTTGTGGAGGCTGCCCGATCTATGCTTCATAACACAGGTCTGCTGAATTCCTACTGGGGAAACACAATACTCCATGCAGCGCACATAATAAACAGGGTACCAATTTGAGCTATCAGCGGTGATTATACACCACACAAGCAATTCATTGGGAATAAACTGTCAGTTGCACATCTACAAATTTTCGGGTGCAAGGCACACATGCACATATGTACCTGATGAAAAGTGACAAAAACTCGACCTGAAATCGCTTGAATGCCTTTTCCTAGGCTATGCTGAAAGCTGCAGCACATTCATGTGTCTACACCACCCTACAGGTCAAATAATTGAAACGCACAATGTGGTCTTTGATAAAGGTGACGAGATTGGTCCTACACGAGTGGAGATCGATGTTAGCACTCAAAACAGGACGAAAATGTACCAAAAGCGACCTGAGAACACTCAAAACACCACCAAAGATACCTCAAACCCTGTGGAGCAAGGACTGAGCATCCAAATGCTCTCAGACTGCGAAATGAGTAGAGAAAGCGATGTGGGAAGTGAAGCGGAGGTAGAACATACCATCAGCATGCCACCTGATGCTCCTGTGGGCTGTGTACAGCACAAACTGGCCCTCTCACATGATACAACTAAATCTGACCCAAAAATGTCAGAAAAGCATTACAAACCTTCCACAAGGTCAAGCGCACCCCAAAGGGGACCACCATCGCCCTATCCACATCCCATTCCACCTCCCGAAGTCTGTAGATCGACCCGACAGAGAAAAATGCCGATCCGAGACAATAATCAGCGATATTTCAAAAACGCATATGAAAAGTCTATCTTGCAAGTTGAGAGGACACTAGGACTTGAAGAGGAGAGGGGAGAGATGAGGGAAGATGAGGGAAGTGATGATGAAACAGCCAATGGAGCTGAGGAGGCAATAGAAGTTGAGGAGGCAAGTGGGCATGTGACAGAAGAAGCTGAATGTGCCTACCGTGCTGATATAAGCACAGAAGATGAACCATGCACTTATGGTGAGGCAATGAATCGTGCAGACTCAACCCTCTGGCACAAAGTGATGATGGATGAACTCAACAACTTTGAGAAGATTGGCCTATACAAGGAGGTTGAGCACCCACCAAACCAAAAGGTTGTTGACTCAAAATGGGTTTTCAAAATCAAATGTGGACCAAATGGCGAAATTGAGAAATATAAGGCCTGTCTTATAGCAAGGGGTTTTTCGCAAGTCCATGGAGTTGACTACACAGATACGTTTGCGCCTGTCACTAAATTCTCAACCATTTGAGCGCTTCTTGCCCTAGCAGCCAAATACGACCTCGAAATCCATCAAATGGATGTCAAATCAGTGTTCCTAAATGGTAAACTGGACAAGGAAATATTCCTTGAACCCCCTCCAGGTTTCCGTTTTTCACGATATAAGGTCTGGCGACTTTTCCGAGCACTCTACAGGCTGAAACAGGCCTATAAGTCATGGTACATGCTCCTTCGAGCAGTATTTGAGTCACTCAGGTTCATGTGATGTCAGGCTGATCACAGTGTATTCTATAAGATTGAAGACGGCGTCTTGATAATCATTGTGGTATACATTGATAACAAGATGATACTGTCGAACTTTCAGAAAGTGATCAAAAAGCTGAAGATCCAGCTCAGCTGTGAATATGAAATGACTGACCTAGGTGAAGCATGATGGATCCTAGGCATGGAAATCAATCATCCGTGATCATGATAAGTGGACCGTCAAGCTAACACAGTGATGCTATGTTGAGTTGATACTCAACCGCTATGGCATGGCCACTTGCAGACTGTTTGTTACCCCAATTGATGAAAATGTCAAGCTGGCCAAGCTGGACAAAGCTGAAGCCGACGTAAAAGAGTACCAAAGCACTCTCGGTACTTTGATGTATGCAATGCTGGCGACCTGACCTGATCTTGCATTTGCTGTTGGAGCCCTCAGCAGACATGCCACTACCCCTGGCGCTGAACATGTCACAGCTCTCAAATGGATCTATCACTATTTGCAAGGGACTCCTAATGCACGCCTTGTTTTTCAAGGCAGCATTGATAGTGACCTACTAGGTTTCGTCAACACAGATTGGGCAGCTGATACTACCGATTGCTGGTCTATAACTGGATATGTCTTCATGTTAACAGGCGCAGCCATCTCATGGTCTTCAAAAAAACAGTCAACTGTCGCTCTCTCAAGCACTGAAGCCAAATACATGGCTGCCTTAGCCGCTGTGAAGGAAGCCATCTGGCTCTGTGCCCTGTTCAATGAGCTTGATCCCGCTCCTCCCAAACCAATGGTATTACTGATAGACAACCAATCAGCCATGGCCATTGCAAAGAATGTGATGTTTCATGACTGCACCAAGCATATCGCGATCTGACATCACTTCATTAGGGAGTGGATTGACTCAAATGAGATCTCTGTTGAATATATCCCAACAGCAGACCAGGTTGCCAACATACTTACAAAAGGACTTACTCGAGAGAAGCATACTCACTTCATACAAGCTATGGGTATCATTTTTTAATCCATCACTCATCGAGTGGGCATGTTGTAGAACTGATATTCAGTTAGTTGCTGAGGACAGATTACATAATCAAAACATGGACATTACAGAGTTACTTACTCTGTCGCACCTCAGTCCAGTACTTTTACTGAAGACTGAGATGAGACATTCGAGACTAGCTACACATTCTTTTAACTCATTAATTCTTCTTAGAATAACTTGTCCACTCATTAGCCAACACCTAACCTCGGAACAAAAGTAAGTCCACCTGGGCTAGTGGCTTCCACAAGGGAGCCACACTCACAGACATCACAGCATACCTGGCTGCTAATGGGGTCACCCCCCATGTTGCTGACGATGCTATTCAATGGGCTCGTCAATGGGCTCAAGAGATGCTCAAGCACATCAAGTTTGCTTGAGGCAATGAGAATGCTGCCACCTAGGACCTCTATGGTCCTTTAAGGACTGACCTCAGGGCTGAGGTCGCTGACAAGTCTCTCGGCCACTCCTTGGAGTGGTATGAGCAGGAGGCTCATCGGGTCAAGGTTTCCCCAGAGGATGTGCCTCCCTTGGTCACCCATCCTGGCGTCCCAAGGGACTCATCTCTCCTCCAGCGATTCAGCAAGGCCGTCACAGCATACAATGTGTCTCACGTTCACTGTGGTGATGCTGATAAGGGAGGCTCCCCCATGCAGTGCAGCAGGACCACTATGAGGATGGCAAACTCAAGGAGAACCAGTCATGGATGTGATCGGCCTCCCTTGTCAGGACTCACATGAGATTCAGCTCTCACTTGTTTTTTATCTTTTACTTGTTTTTGTTATGAATCCTCTTGTACCTAACTTTTATCTTCACTCTCCTTTCTCTCACTTTCTTTCACCCTCAAGTTCATTACATCACATGACAAGTCACATGATGAGTCCAGATCCTGACGTCATCTATGACATCATGCCTCAAGGTTGCCACATGGCAAACCCTAGACTACCCTAGACCCTCATCTCCATCAGATCTCCACAGCAATCCTGCCACCTCCTAGATCTCCTGATCCAATCTAATCTCCCCTATGTATCCATTAGTATACAGTGACTCACAAAATTGTCCCAATGTTTCGCATATTTTGATTGTTTATTAAATAACTTCTGAACACAAACAGATATCAACAAAGTGTCAGTGTATGAATGGAACTACCGACTCAGGGCTAAC
>JBBPMX010000566.1:0-11549 GCA_038090515.1 Pulveroboletus cf. viridisquamosus
ACTTCCGGTCCAGCATGATCACCGTCATAAGTGCCCTTGCAGCATACAGTCTCCTCCAGGTGAATTATGATTTGTGCACCCTCCTGGCAATTCTGTTCTTTGGACAAGACCCTGCTCAGTGGCCTCCTGGCTTGGATGCCCCATGGCGCGCCACGTCGGTATACGATTTCTGGGAGCGGAGGTGGCACCAGTGGGCTCACTACATACACCTCATCCAGGGTGGTTATGTATTATCCTTCCTCTTTGGTCGTCCGGGTTACATCATCGGCATCTTCCTAGCCAACGCAGTGAACCACCATTTTCTACTGTACATGCTCGATACCACGACGGAATTCTGGAGGATGCTGGTCGGATTTGGGATGATGGGCGTGGGGGTGCTCGCCGAGCTGGCGTTCACGCGGCTAACGGGAAGGGAGGTACGCGGACCGGTAGGAGGAGTTTGGGCGATGACCTGGCTGCTCCCGTGGGGGAACGTGATCGTCGATGGGCTCGTGAGAGCCGGAATGTTCAGGTCGCGCATTTGGGTGGATGGCGTACCGTTTTTGGCGGCGTTGGTGGAACGTCCGGTGATGGGTTTCGATGCCTGGTTACATGGGGTCGTCGGATAAACGCTCATACGTGCAGTCAACCTCAACCTTCAACGGCAACATTCTCATTCGTCATCCTGGTAGTGTTCTCTGCTGATCTATGATTGCGCATTCAACTGCCAGAGTTTCTCCTCGTTTAGATGCGTATACGATTGTCTACGGGTATGCTTGAGCAATCCATGATCACGTTCATGTATCGGTTCCTACGCATTTAGATGCGACAGCTGCTGCCCGGCCGCCCTGTTCATCACCTTGCGCACGACAGCTGGAGTGAGCAAAGTCCTATACATATTTTATCATATACCTATGAGATCAATGCCCAGCTACTCGAGCCACCCGGATGTCGGGCGCACGGCCTGGAGGGACAGACGGTTTGTTTGTTGCATCAAGCGCTTGAGCACGCGTGTTCTGCAGGGACTCATACAAAGGGGCTGATCCTGCCCGTCGCTTTTCTGGGCAGCGACCAAGGGGGGCGTCCGATACTTGCTGACAAGCTAGCTCAGCAAACTGCAGCCTAATAATACTAGCCTTCTTCTCATGCTTGCGGGGAAGACCTGCGTGCCTCGACCTTACCACATCCATCCGCTTCGTTGTTGGCACTTCGAACCGGGTGGTCAGTCTACCATTCAAGAATAAAACTACTGGACGATTGACCCTACTAATGTGAGTTTGGAATTTGGACGGATTAAAGCCGTAGATCAGGATGGAAGGATGCCCCCCTGGAATAGCTGCAACGAGATCGTGAGGTAAAAAAAAAAGCGGGACAGTGACCGTGCAGGGCGACTGATGCTGCATGCAACGGGGCATCGAAGTCCATCATCAGACGTTCATGCGTCAGCTCAACTATTCGCGTTCCTGAGAAAACGCGAGAACGACCAAACTGATCAAGCGTATACGAACCGTGTAGCATGGGCGCGCAGACGTACATTTGCCCCCCTCGAAGAGTGTATGCCCCTGGAGCGCACCTCCTTCAACAACACACTGGGATGCATACGAATTTTGTGAGTGGCATGTTGCAATTCGGTCGATGTAGATGCACACTCGCCGTGAAGCTCAATCTCGTAGTCACAACACGAAGGAGAACCTTGGAAAAGATGGCTTAGATCATTGCCAATGAGGTCACCTCTCAAGGAACTGAGTAGAAGTGAATGCCGGCAAAGTACACTGACGAACCATACTGAGAGTGAGCAGACGTGTTTGCGGGCCAGTCTTGTCTCTACGCACAGCACGAAAACACCGCCTTGCTTCGTCACGTTTCATTTTCACGCCGACAATTCTGGTACCGTTCATGAATATGTCGCCAACGAATTCCGGTGCGTGGTAGCTCTAAGGAGTGGTTGGACAATACTGACGGATCAATAAGACCAACCGATAGAAATCGACGGCGCCCGCTATGGGAATATCCATGCACTCACTTTCCAGTCCGACGGAAAGCACATTTTGGGTGGGGGTAGAGATGGAATGGGATGGTGGCAAGTTCCAGATCGCCAAGAGGTCAGAGGTAAACGTGGAATTAGATGGTGGCAACAAGCTCCAGATCGCCAAGAGGTCAGAAGCTGGACAGGAATTGAGTTGCTGGCCATTTCCGCATCGATGGATGGCAAATGGATAGCATGGGGAACTAGGAAAGGTGCAAGTGTGTGGAATGCAGAGCTACAGGAAAAAGCCTTTGAACTGCAGGGTATTGTGGGTGCAGTTGACATTTCTCCAGACTCGACCAGGGTTGCAACTGGGAATGGAATGGGTGGGTATGCTGGCAGGACAGCAAGCATTTGGGACATCGCAAGTGGAAAGAGACTTGTCGGGCCACTTAGACAAGGGAATGGGATCAATGGGATCAAGTTTTCCCCAGATGGCCAACGCGTCGCCACCGCATGCTATGATGAAGGCTCGATTCGGGTGTATGACAGTGATAATGGTCATACACTCATCACCATCAACACTACCATGCGCCATTTGGCTGCAATCATCCCACTGGCATGGTCTATGGATGGCCAGCAACTATTTGCCCTGTCCAAGGACAAGATTATCAGGTCTTTCGACAGCTCTACTGGGTCCCAGATTGCAGAATCCCCCGGTTTCAATGGCGACGAAGTCTCCTCCATCGCTCTGGCTCCCAGTGGAAAATTCATTGCCACTTTCACATGTGACCCGAATATAATCTTGTTCTTCGACGTACCGACCCTAACTCCGATTGGCCCTACCATCGAGGAAAAACATTCTGAACGCCCACGGTCGATTGCGATCTCCCCGGACAATAACTATATCGCGATTGGACATTTTGGCGGGAAAATTCATATTTATGATCTTGGCAGGATACTCCCAGAGTTGTATCGTGGTTCATTCCGTGTAAGTAGGTGTGCCTTCACATCTCACACACTCACGGACTATACTAGGCATCTACTGGCGGGGAAGGACAACAGGACAAGCTACCTGTGACCTCGGATAGCAATGACGATGAGCCACCTGATGCACCTGATGCACCCGATGCACCCGATACTGGGGAACATGATGCAGCCGTTGAAATCGATCTCCTCGAGGTATCAGTCTACGCGTTCTTGTTTTCCCCTCTGACTTGGGTCTCACAATTACATAGATTGAGGTGTCGCAAATCATACCTGCAGCTGACTTCAATTTTGATGAGGTTGGTCGTCATTTCATTATTTCATACTGCTGTGTGTTGATGCTGCTCGAGCCGCCTTCCCCAGTCTCCCCCACAGCCGGTCGTAGGGAGGATGAAGAAGCACATTCCAGGGAAGACGTTGATGTTGTCCGGTCTTTCCGTAGCCATTCATTATTCAAAGGGTTGTTACCGAGATGGAAGGACCCCGCTTCACATGGACCAGGCCGACCATCCCACCCACAAACCAGAGTGAATGACGCAAGCGAGGGCCTTTCACGAATGGCCGCAGCTCAGAAAAAGGCGGTGAGTGCTCTTTCGCGATAGGCAATCAGATAGGGTATATCTTCCTAGCGAACGGTGGCAAGACCATTCAGAAAGGTAGGCACTCGTTCATCCCTCGGACTTGTATGCAAGCACTCATCAAAAATTATAGGAAAAACCACGGCCCAAGACTACTACTCCAAAGCATCCCAATGAAGGTGATTCGAATGGTAGACAAGGTGCCGAGAATCAAAGACCAGCGGAACCGGTACGACATTCCCGGTGATTGGGCCTTATCACGATCATTCAGTCATTTATGCACAACAGGCGAGTGGCCCACCCGAACCCTCTTCAGGCGTCGAAATCATGGCAAGGATCATTTCCTTCGGGTTACATTGCCAGACTGACGTTGGATTAGCAACAAGGATCGCACCATGCTGCTCTTGTGATCAGGGTTCCTGCGTGGATGTTGTGCGTTCGTTCGGGCGTGCATGATGAGACCCTTTCCTCATGATTGGATGACACAATATGAGTATACGCTACAATAGCATCACGAGCGTGTCCGCATGGGACCTAAATGTGCGTGATAGTCGTCACAACAGCTACTTACCTGCTAACCCCATTTTTTGTCAGTCGCGTCATTTTCGTTCAACACACATCAGAGCAAGTAATTAATTCGGGCCGCAGGAACATTGCGTGCAATGCAGCCAAACCCATTTAGAGCGAGTGACACAGGTCGCCGTCGAGGACTGTCATGGTACAATACGTTATGTTGTCTTTTTACTCCTTTGTGCTCTGATCCTTCGAGTTGGTGTGATACAGTATACAGGTGGTCCACTTCAACTTATGAACACGAGCAATATCATCTTGCCATTAGTAACCTTGCCTTCTGCCTGGGGGAGGAAGACGAGATGGATTGGGAATGGATCCCCTGCATTCGTTGTGGATAGATAAACCAGGGGCCACTAGATAATCACAGTATGAGGAACTCACGTGGAAAGGTGACCTTGATAGCCAGGCCCTGGCGGATGATGGAGAGATGAAGATGGATGGGTTACAAGGCGATCAGCACGACTTGATGATGAACTCGGAAAGTTGGGAGGTTGAATTTGTGACACATCGTCCAAAAACTGCTGGATGGCAGTGATTATGGCTTTTGCATCAGGTCGCTCTTCCACCGCTCGTGCCCAACAACCTTGAATGAAATCCCAGTACGAGTCATTCATTCCAGATGCTGGTCGGGGAGGGTTGTGGCCTTCTGCCAAAAGACGGAGGACAGCTGCGTCCTCCCGTATTTCCGACCATGGCTGCTTGCCAGACAGTACCTGGAATGATGTAAGAACGGAGCCTACTCAGACGTGTAATAGACCTGCCTGGAGAGCGGTACATCCAAACGAATAAATATCACTTTTGGTCGTCCGAGTATATGGTTCCCTTCCATCAACCTGCTCAGGTGCGCACCAGCGCAAGGCTCCTGATCTTCTGGTGGACATCTGGAGATGAGACAAGGCCTCAGGAATTTCTCCCACCAAAGACGCAAAGCCAAAATCAACCAAGCGTGCAGTATAGTCTGTATCAAGAAGGATATTATTCTGTTTGTTTGAGATTTAGATTTGAAGTAAACAAGGCTGATGTTGTTGCTGTGACGCACACAATTCAAGTCACCATGGACAATGGCAGGGTCAGAGGAATGTACTGTAGGACGTTAATCTACGGAGCGTTTGATAGTGATTAACGGCGACCCACAACATAATAATCCATTGGCGATATTTGACAACTGTCGTGCACGGTTAGAAGATGAAAAAGTAGTCGACATTATGTAACATGGACACACTAGATTGAGTCGGCGTCTTATGCTCAACTTGGCACCTTGTTTTATCAAGAACTTGTGGAGAGTATCATTGGGCATCCACAATGACACCAATGACAGTCTGCCTTCCATTCCAAAACCATGTGCAATACCCAGAAAGGGAACGATATTGGGATGATCTAGTCTCTTCCAAATTCCGAGCTCTCGATTGAGCATCTAGAACAAATTCACACGACGGCTTTGATCATGGAGGAACTAGTTACACTTACCCTTTCAAACTTTGATTTTTTGTGTGCATCTTCTTCTATTGTAAGACTGAATCGAAGGGCTTTCACTGCAACCTGGCGGAGAGATGAGTATGAGGTAGCATAGAACTATACATCACACTCGAACCTCCCTTGTCACCGAACCATTAACATAGCGACATCGATAGATATCGCCAAAGGCTCCTCCATCAACGGACTGGTTGCCGCGTCGGCGGAGATAAGGTGTAAGGTCTGGTGGCGGCAATTCACTGGAAATAAAATTTGGTTTGAACCAGGCAACAGCGTCAAATACGTATAATTGCGCTACAGTGTGCCAAATCGACATACTCGAGACTGTTCCTTTGAATTTGTTGCTCCGCTGCCTGCAATGATATGGAGTGAATGCCAAGGAAGGACAGAGGGCAAAATGGGGTGAGCTACCATTGAATTCATCCGAGGCACCCTGCACAAAGAGATGTCTCCATGACGTCCTGTTGACACCACAAATTGGCCAGAACGAGAAAAATAAATTGCAGTCACGTTTCCATCGTGTTCTAGATACTGCAAAGGAACGCCAGTGGCTGTATTCCAGAAACAGATAGTGCCGTCCTGAGATGCGCTCGCAAGGACTGATCCATCCGGAGAAAGAGAGATGGAGAGTACGCAGCTGGTATGACCTGTCCATGGCTGTCCGATTGGTTTCCCTGTATAAGGATCCCAAGAACGAATCGTTTTGTCATCTGAGGCTGAGAAGAGCCTGACGCCACCATGAGACCACAGCACGCAACGGACGCAGTCGCGATGGCCTCTGAGAATGCTGAAGAGTATACCGCTGGTAGACTCATACACAAGAACATCCTCAGGGGTACCACATGCGAACTTGGAACCATCGGGAGAGAAACTCATGGAGTAAATTTTCTCGCTGACTTCGAAGGCCCCAGCCAGTATTCCTTCGATTGTATACATGGCCACGGCTTGATCATTGCCAGCCACGATAAGTAGACCATTTGGCAAGATGGCAAGAGTGGGGCAGCGGCCCGAATGAGTCCATTCCTGAATAAGTCCATGTGACATGGCATTCCATACTTTGATGCTCCCATCGTCTCCACCGCTAACGATCTTCGTGCCGTCCTGGCTTGCAGCGAGACCGCTTATTGGGCTCCCGTGCCGTATTGGTGTCCCCTCTTGATTCCTGTTTACAAGATCCCAGATCTTCACATTTCCGTTACTAGAACCAGTCACTACGCGCTCTCTGTGAAGGAGATGCGAAAGCGCTGTTATCATGACACTGTGCGTGTGGAATACCGAAGACGGCTGGGGTTCACAGGACGGTTCCGGAGCAACGTTTGAAATGATGTTGATTTGGTAGCTGGCTGCGAGAAGTTTCAAGGCAGGGCGTTCGTGACAGTGCTGGTCGGGCTGGTAGAAGGGGAAAGTCCTAAGTCCGTTGTAGACTATTGCTTACGGTGTATAAATATCGCACGCAGAAACCCTGTGCCCATTTCTGCTAGTCCCTGGCTGTGTGAATGCCACAGCAGCTGGGTCATGGTCCGATCAGCAAACCACAAGCCCTTGCTGATAGGTGTTCAGTAAGCGCCCTTCTTGCCTTTTCCATCGCCCTAGGGGCTCCAAGCGGTGCCACTTGTCACATGTGACCCGGATTCGATCTCGTTCCTCAGCGTCAACCCTTGCTCCGATGCAGGCTCTGTCATCAAGAATATGGTCGATGAGATCTCGAGAACCCGTGGTCGATTGCGGTCTTCCCAGACAATAGTCATATTTCAATTAGGCAACTAGGCGGGAAATTTGTTATTTGTTTAGGTAGGATACTTCCAGAATCTTGTGGTCCGTTCGATGTAAGTAAGTGTGGCTTCATATCTCACACTATCAATAGATTGGGCACTCACTGGTGGGAATGGCAGCAAGACAAGCTACCTCAAATAGCAATGATGCCAAGCCACCTGATACATCTTGTATGTGCCAAAAGGCGCCAGCCCGGCGCAGTAGTCATAAAAAGAAAGAAAGAAAAGAAAAAAGGACACTGACCATTTTGTGAGTAGCAGGGGACCGACATACCTTACCTTGAGATCTCGGCCTGTCGGTCCAAGTGTCCATGGCAGATATAACGCAGGAGGAGCAACAACTCAGCATGCCCACGTTCATAATCTGTGTACCCCAAGTCAAAGACACGAGAACGTCCCATCATGTCTGGAGTCCCTGGGCCCCGGAGGTCCGGTCCGCACATGCTCATTATACCGAGCAGATACGACAGCCTCCGGATCGATCCTTTCGATCTCCCACAGGCAGAGTATCCCTTCCCTTGGAGATCCCCCCATAGTAAGTGGCCATTGGAGGCAAATTCGACTAGAAATGGCGGTAACAATTCGACCTCGAAAACAAATCTCGATGTCTGACAAGCGACGAGTCCCACGCTAACAATTCAAGTGGTGAATACCATCTCTCCTCTCGCGAGAGTATGCGCTCACCATCGTTACGTAGACCACAACAATCGCATCCACGGACACAGTATGAAAGGCAGTCTGGGCCGGTGGTAAGGATAACTTAGCAGGGTCACAAAGTGTGTGTACCTAGCTTGGCGTAATGGCAATCGTGCAAGCTGTTTACGAGATCACCAAGGAGAGGGTGTTCGGGTAAGAACGGGGGTCGCATTTGGGGTAGTCATGAGTTGAAACAACAAGGAGCTTCGTAGATCGTACTGGACGTAAATATGGTTGGTTGGCTATCGTTTCCTTTAGACCTGGTCACTCGAGTGACCGTTAAAAGTGAACACGGATACATCGAGCAAGAGCTCACCACCTGACTTGAATTGTAGACCTCGAAGCGATTTAATCCGTCCGGGTTATCGCCTCGATCAATCTACAACGTGTGGTTAGGTATGTTGTGATGCGTTAGAGATGCTATCCACTTTTTGCCATTCCAAGGTCTCAGTAATGAGGGTGTTCTCCCCCAAAAGCGGTCTGACCTAGATGAGCGCGAGGGATATACACGTCCAAGTCCAGTTTTCTCGGGTCCCCCAATCCCCTGAATTACCCCCAAATGAGGGTTTTCTTCATGAAAGATATCAGGACACATTCGATCCTGTGTCGCCGATAGATCCTCATAGGCTCTCCACTGCCTGCTCAGCATTCTGAAGAACTCACCATGTTACTCCGCGAAAAGTGTAGCGACTTGCACATCATGACCCAAGATGCAGGTGCTCTCGTCAATGAGATGTAGTATGTAGGTTCAGGTTTCCTTGTGGAACGGACCGCAGACCCTGTCTCTAATATCATACCCGACAAGAATGTTTAAGTGCTCACCTTCCGCTCGGAGTATTGAAAGCAGGGGTTGGATCATCTGCGGAGCGCAAGAACTGTCCATGGAGATACTGTGACTATGACCCTGTCGCACCGTCCTTCTGTCTAACACCCATCAAAAGGAGTGACTTGGAGTACATGACATTACTCCCAACGTAGGCGATCCTTGCCATCTAGCACGAGTGAAACAAGTCAGGACAGAAAGGAGAAATATACCAGTCCGTGCCCTCTTCGCTACGGTGGCTTGAAGACACGACCCAAAACGGATGGCTGTCGACATACAGGGCTTATATTATTACGTGTAATACGTCGTATCACTAGAGAAACTCACAGTTCAACGTTCAGCTTTTGATTAGTGCACGTCACCGAGGTTGCGTGTCTGCTCAATCGTTCGAAAACACGGGAGGGACCAAACTGGTCATACGTGTCCGTGTAGCATGGGGGCGCAGGCATACATTTGTCCCACATTCCATGGGGAGTGTGTGCCTCTGGAGAACGCCCCCTTCGACAACATGCTGAGACACATACGCGTACGAGCCTGCTTGTCCGGATCATTGCCAGTAAAGCCACCTAATAGGGAACGGGATAGAAATACCGAGAACTAGAGGCAGTACAGGAACGAACCATTATTGGGACTGAGCAACCATGCACAAGTAAACCAAAGTGCCTCCCTCCTCCAAGCACATTTCGACGCTGATGATTCTGGTATCATTGGTGAAAATGTTGTCAACGAATTCCAGTGCGTAGTGGTTCTGAGTGGTTCGACAAGACTGACGGTTCGACATGTAGAAGTGCTCTTTTTCCAGCCTGATGGAAAGCACCTCTTGGGCAGGGTGCCGGACAGTGGAATTGGACGGCGGCAGCTTGCAAATCATCAAGAGGTCGGAAGCCAGACAAGAAGTATTTGCCCTGTCCGAGGACCAGATTATCAAGTCTTTCGCCAGTTCTACTGGGTCCCAGATTGCAGAATCCCCCAGTTTCAACGGCGACGAAGATGATCGCTCCGGCTCAGTCAGGAACAAGTTAAACTTTTGAGTCATTGCCACTTTCACACATGACCCAAATTGGGTCTTGTTCTTTGACGTATCGACCCTATTGAACGGAGTCCAATTGGCTCTATCATCGAGGAAAAGCATTCTGAACGCCCACGGTCGATTGTGATCTCCCCGGACAACAACTATATCACGATTGGACATCGTGGTGGGATAATTCATATTTATGATCTTGGCAGGATACTCCCAGAGCTGTATCATGGTTCATTCCGTGTAAGTAGGTGTGCCTTCACATCTCACACACTCACGGACTATACTAGGCATCTACTGGCGAGGAAGGAAAACAAGACAAGCTACCTGTGACCTCGGATAGCAATGACGATGAGCCACCTGATGCACTCGATACACCCGATGCTGGGGAACATGATGCAGCCGTTGAAATCAAGCTCCTCGAGGTATCAGTCTACGCGTTCTCGGTTTTCCCTGACTTGGGTCTCACAATTACGTAGATTGAGGTGTCGCAAATCATACCTGCAGCTGACTTCAATTTTGATGAGGTTTGTCATCATTTCATCATTTCATACTTGGTGCTCGAGCTGCCTTCCCCAGTCTCCCCCACCGCCAGTCGCAGAGAGGACAAAGAAACCCATTCCAGGGAAGACATTGATGCTGCCTGGTCTTCCCGTGGCCATTCATTATTCAAAGGGTTGTTACCGAGATGGAAGGACCCCGCTCCACATGGACCAGGCCGACCATCCCACCCACAAACCAGAGTGAATGACGCAAGCGAGGGCCCTTCACGAATGGCCGCAGCTCAGAGAAAGGCGGTGAGTGCTCTTTCGCGATGGGCAATCAGATAGTGTATATCTTCCTAGCGAACGGTGGCAAGACCATTCAGAAAGGTAGGCGCTCGTTCATCCCTCGGACTTGTATCCAAGCACTCATCAAAAAACCACGGCCCAAGACTACTACTCCAAAGCATCCCAATGAAGGTGATTTGAATGGTAGACAAGGTGCCGAGAATCAAAGACCAGCGGAACCGGTACGACATTCCCGGTGATTGGGCCTTATCATTATCATTCATAGTCATTTAGGCACAAAAGGCGAGTGGCCCACCCGAACCCTCTTCAGGCGTCGAAATAATGGCAAGGATCATTTCCTTCGGGTTACATTGCCAGACTGACGTTGGATTAGCAACAAGGATCGCACCATGCTGCTCTCGTGATCAGGGTTCCTGCGTGGATGTTGTGCGTTCGCTCGGGCGTGCATGATGAGACCCTTCCATCCTCATGATTGGATGACACAATACGGGTATACGCTACAATAGCATCACGAGCGTGTCCACATGGAACCTAGATGTGTGTGGTAGTCGTCACAACAGCTACTTACTTGCTAACCTCACATTTTGTAAGTTGCATCATTCTTTTCGTTCACACATCAGAGCAAGTAATTGATTCGGGCCGCAGGAGCATTGTATCCAATGTAGATGATCCATAGCCAAACCCACTCAGAGCGAGTGACACAGGTCGCCGTCGAGGACTATCATGGTACAATATATTTGTATTGTCTTTTCACTCCTTTGTGCTGTGATCCTTCAAGTTGGTGTGATACAGTATACAAGTGGTCCACTTCAGCTTATGAACACGAGCAATATCATCTTGCTATTAGTAACCTGGCCTTCTACCTGGGGGAGGAAGACGAGATGGCTTGGGAA
>JBBPMX010000567.1:0-11536 GCA_038090515.1 Pulveroboletus cf. viridisquamosus
TCAGTCGAAACCTGGTCAGATCCTAGTCAGATGTATCCTTGAGAGTGTGTGATATGTGGCGTGAAGATCTAGGTCAGATCCTAGTCAGAAATCAAGTGAAACATGTCTGAAACAGTATAGAAAAGCACAGACAGAGTATACCAAGTTGTTAGTGAACATATGGTCAAACATTGGTCGAGACCTGGTCAAATCCTAGTCAGATGTACACTCAAGAGCATACGATATGTGGCGTGAAGATCCAGGTCAGATCCTAGTCAGAAATGTACCAGTCAAAATCTAGTGGAAACCCAGAGATTCTTTAGGTAGTGTTGATGACAAGGATAAACTCTAGAAAGGAAATATCAGCTATGTTCCAGAATACAAGTGAAACAATGAAGTATGTTACCATAGCCACTAATAGTTCTCTTTCCAATGTACTTTAAGAGAAGAGTAATGCTAAGAACTAAGAAAAGTGAAAAACATCCCTCTATGTTTCCTTTTGATGTTCCTTGAGTCTTGTATAAGTACCTAACAACATCAATATGTTAACCTTGTGCTTTATCTGGCCAAATCAACTTATAGTGCTTTATTAAAACAGTGAATTAAGCTCTGTACTTTATATAGTGATCAGAATCAGTGCTAGTCAAGTTTAATGGACTATCTATGTTGCACAAGTATGACTGAAGCATACTAAGGTCATATATTACAGTTTAATGTTAATGTTTTGTCATTAGCCAGTTAAATATGGCAAGCCCAACAAAGCCAAATAAAGCAGGCTGCAATGTTAGATATGATATATTCTATATTTGGTATTTAGCTTTCATAAACATATCATTGCACCATTAAGTTACTTTAGGTTACTTAGTGGCTTACTGAGTATTCTGCAGGTTATGAGCCTCATCTGTGCTCAGTAGCTACCATTGAACTCACAGGAAAAAAAGAAATATCTCAGGTTTAGTATCAGGAAATACAATTGTTTGAAATACCATAAGAAGCTCATGTGGGCAGCATGGGACACATGAAATAAGCTGACTATGCTATTGTATTAGCAGCTATAAAAGCCAATACCATCCTACCAGCATGCACAGAAAGTCCTGCATCACACTCTGGCTACTACAACTAAGCAAAGCAATCAAGTTAGCATATCAAGGGTCACTAGTGACAGTGCGCGCAGAGAGCCAGTGCACAGCCACATTGCACCCCAAGGCACCTGAGCCTAAGCAAGTCTGAAGGTCTACAATACCACTTCACTTAGGACCAAGGCAATAGGCCAATCAATAGCAGTATGAGCACATGGAGTGCATCATGTAGCCAGAACCACAGCTGACCAGAGAAAAAAATGGACCCGAGACCATCAGAGAACCCTGGGGACGCGGCGGGTGACGATGAGCGCCATCCAGGCGGGCCCACAGAGTCACCTGATGAGCCTAAGGGGGCGAGAGGGTGAGAGGGCGAGATAAGATCTAAGAAGGACAAGCTGGAGGTCAGGAGTGCGCTGGATGCAGTCAGACAGGTGATGGGCCGGCCCGGGTAGCGGTGGCAGTGGAGCACGTTGACCAAAGCAACCCGCGGAGCCAGCAGACAAGGTGGAGGATGCACCTGAACGAGCGCAGCAAAAGACCGAACCCCCAAGTGTCAAGCTTGAGAGCATGCATTGTCAGCCATCAACGAGTAAGCAAATGGCGGCCAATACTGGCTGTGAACCATCAAAAACGCACCTGACAAGGAGGGGCCATCTGCTTTCATTTCTGTCGTTCCTCGGACCTGGAACTAATCGAACTGGAATTGTGAAACAAGTCTACATCAATCTGATATGGTGTCGTTTCACCCCGAAAATATGATTGAGCGTTCAGGTTAGCAAGCAGAGTGTTGCAGTAAATCGAGCAAAGTGGGACACTGAACACGGCATACAGGAAGTTCACTTTGTGGCATCTGAGATCAGGAGGGATTCCAATGGAGGGATGGCACATACCAAGATGGCGCCCAAGACTGCAAATGCGGTGGGCCAGATACCCGTATTCACCGGGAACACGATGAGGCGCTGGAGGATGCTTGCAGTTCTTGCAACCAAAATCCATTATCAGGCGCATCTCCTGATGGTCGGAGACATGGCATATAATCATGGACACATACCTTGCAACTGGGGTTGCAAACCGTTTGCGGAGAAGTAAGAACATCAGGAAAATGGTAATGAGGACATCCACTCCAGCGGCGACAGAGAGACACACAGTGCCTATATTCTGTCTGTTGGACAATGAGATCTTCAGTTCCATGCACACTGTAAAACGCATACCTACTTTCTAATAACTGCCGCTAATTTGAGCAGCAGAAACACCTTGCAGGCTAGAGACATTACCCAGTTGCGCAGTTGATCTCGATCTGACCATCGACTTTGTTGCCGGAACTGCTGCAGGTAGGCTGCAATGTGGCTTCCGGGGATGACTGTGATGTGTTCCTAGGTGTGGTTGGACTGTTGGTTGCTCACCCGTTTGACACAGGTAGTAGGTCACCCGACTCTGCCGCGTGCACATCCACTCACATGCGCAGTCAAAACCCAGTTTCAGAACCCGAGCATCTATTACAAGTACACGCTGGATGCATTTCATACGATTATTCAAGAGGAACGGATCATGGGCCTTTACAAGGGCATTGTATCACCCCTCGTGCGTACAGGATCACTACAGCGCGTGATCTGACCTGTCTGCGTAGGCCACATGCGCATTCATGAACGGCCTCGTGTTCTCGTCGTACAAGTTTTTGATGCACGCTCAACTCGATGGGCCGACATCCGTTCCCTCGTTGACCCAAGTGGGTCTCGTGGGTGCCGGGTGTGGGATCGTGACATTGTAAGGCTGTGTTGGAGGTATTTTCAAGTGAACGTACTTTTGTGCAGGCTGATAGCGAGTCCGGCGGAATTAGTCAAGATACGACAGCAAAACGTGCTCACCAACAACCCTGCAAACACATCGACCGTCTAAGTGACGATGGCCATCTTCCAATGACACAATGTCCGAGGACTCTACCGAGGACTGACTGCGACGGCACTAAGAGACGCACGCTATGGGGCGTATTTTCTCATGGTGAGGCACCCACTGGTAATGGTGATCGATAACGGTGCGGTCTAGTACGAGGTGACGTGCCGATGGATGAACCCTGCGCTGCTGTCTGAGATGGAGTGGTTGGCACTCTGTTTCATGGGGATCTCGCTGGTACGGCAGGTTGGGTGGCCACGTTCCCGATGGACCTTGTGAAGACGCAGATGCAGAGCATGGATAGGCTGCCGATGGATCCCTTTTGGGCAGTTCTGCCGGCGGTGGCCCATGCCAACCGCACCAAAGGCCTGCGCGTGTTCTTTCGAGGACTTGCGCCGACCCTCCTCTGATCCGTCTCGTTGACCAGTGTCAATGTCTGCTGATGGTCTCTAGGTCTGTGCTGGTGAACGTGGCAGCGTTTTCCGCCTACGAGTCGGTCGTACACATGCCATAGTCTTTCTGCAGTAGACACATGGCTGAGAAAATCAAAGTAGGGTGGAACGAACAAACATACGCTGTGCTAGCAAGTGCTTGACTAGCATAAGCGGAACTTGTGATCATCCATATATATGGAACCGAGTCCCATGAACGATAGCCTGTGGGCAAAAAATACTGATGGAAAAGGTTGACTAGATTTCAATTCGCAGTAACGGATAAACCTGACCAATTTCAACGACTGCTAGAATAACCTGCATCACACGAAATGAGCAAAATTGGAATTGTTTCGTACAAACCCCATACCCATATAGTTGGCATAATCATATACTTCTCACTGACTGCACGGGTGTAAACAAATGGGAGAAAGACCCGAGGATTCAAGGCGTGCAGAGATAAAGTCGATAGACAAAGTAGCCCTGTGTAGGGACTGCGACTAAGGCCTGAGTGATATCAGCACTCTCGTTCCACGCATAGAATATACGCACACCATCAGGAGTAACTATGGCTATAACTTGTCGGTAGACCTTCCAAGGGAGTCACAAACCAAACTCGCTACAAGCTCACGGGATCATCAAGAATGAAAAAGGAGGGAGGTTGGGCGCAGATTCACAAAGGTGCATAAAATATCAAAGCTGCGTTTCGCAAGCCAGCTATGAAGAATTTGTATACTATGCGAGATGCAAGTGAGCGACTCGGCCAGGGGGTGAAACAAGCCACCAACGATAGTCAGAATCTCATTGATTGTATTGAGTGCCCTACCACGAATCATCAGGGTTTTCATAAACCAAAGTAGCAGGCTCACCACAAAACTGCCACCTGGAAAGGAAAAGTTGACTCACGAAGCTCTTCATGTGCACACGATGGTTCAGATACCTGGAATGGAAGCATGATAAGCCAATGAGCCGAGAAAGACATGAAACTTACTGGACATAATGGAAGAAACTGCGCGAGGGTGAGAATGTTCGTTCAATCACTGCGATGCGCTATAAGCACACTCACATTTGCATGCATGCGATACCATAAGATGCAGTTGCGATTACAAGGCCAAAATACAAGGGCTAAATATTTGTTCAACATTCGGGTCGGTGGACATGGCTTGCACCCAGGCTGAGGCTGGCAGGCAGGAACAGGGAACGATGTCGACAACGAGGCAAGGCTCAGTCCACAGCTCGGTCAAATAACAATGCCTGGGGTGCTGTGAGTTACAGGACGCTCACATGTACATAATCACGATGCAGATTGCATCGAGATAGTCCCTATGAGGAAGCCATGGGATGGGCTAAATTAGGCTTCATTTAATGTGGATCAGCAGCGCAGAGGCTTAACCCGCAGAAGAAACTTACCGCTACGCAGCCGAACACGGCATAACATGCTCCGCCCGCATACAGTCGGCAAGGCGAAAAGACCTGGCAAACAACAACCGCTGGGTGTGTACGGCGCAATACTAGTGGCACGACATGATTAGCGATACCAAAAGGGTCTTGTCAGCTCGTGAGAGTGCGACGGGGCTCACCTGATTAACGAGCACTCCCAAAAGTAAGATCGCTCGGGGTCACCCAGATAGTCAGTCGGCAGAACGGCAAGAACCAAGTACGCGATTGTGAACGAGTTGCCAACACTCTTCGGCGGCAGAAACAAGGCCAGGGATGTGATGGGGTGTCCATCTGGCAACGAGGTCCCTAGAAATCAACTCAAGTGGCCAAAAGACACACCTGAGGGTCGAGAAGACGAGCCCCGAGTGTTGAGCTCAAAGGGGAGTGGGAGCATTTGCGAGCTCTGATGCTGCACTTGCTAGAACCGAAGTGAACATGCCAGAACACTTGACTGGCGACAGGGGCCCTAGCAATGTGCCAAAGGGGCTTAAGAACATGTCAGAGAGTGAGCACAAAGGGTCTGAGCGCCAGGTTGAAGAGCACTCACCTGGTGATACTCGAGGCGACCCAAGTGACTCAAGTAGGGATGAAATACCTGTGCCACACAGCTCCAGCAATGGCCTGCAATGCGCTATAGGAGAGCGCACCAGCCATATGGCCATCTTGTTGAGATAGAAACCCAAGAGGTCAAGTGGGCGAGCGAATCGACCGAACCGAAACGGGACCTGCCAAGGGCAATCAGGACTGCAGGAATGATGGATATAGTACCTACATGACCCAGATAGCATGTGAAACGGATGGCACAACGAGCAAACCGCGCCATGACTCGATCCGAGTGAAAACGGATCTACTAGAAGCAGAGAAAGATCAGCACAAATAGTGCAGACGGTATGTGGCACGCGTACCAGTATCACCCAGCAGGCCAGGGAAGGTCCTATGACGTCTTATTTGAGACCTGAATCCATCACGCTGACATGGAAAGCTGGAGATCGTGACCTAGAAATGTCAGCCAAAAAGTGTGCATAGCGAGTCGGGCACCAACGTAAAAGGCCATATTGAGCGTATTATAGCGTTGAAAGAGGCCGTACATGATGTGCAGGAACCAGGGGAATGATCCAGGAGTCCCAAACATGAGTAAGAAGTGTTGCATGTTAAGGATGGACCGCGTGTGCGGAAACCAATCCAGACGACCGCGAGCCGCGACTTACCATATTGGGAAACTGTTTGAGGACACCCAAACCCAGACTGCTGGACCACCCAGACTTCACTCGGACTCGGCAAACATATATAATTTGGACCATGTATTCATTCTGTTGATTTAAATATTATTTTACTGTTGTATTTAGATTGAATCTAGTTCAATCGAGGTCAATTGAGTTGAATCCGAGCCAATCAGGTTCGGATCCGGTTGACCAGATTACCAGATATGGATACCAGACATAAGTGGATACTGATCTGCATCATGTGATATGGACTAGATAAATGCAGAATTGCAGTACTTCACACCTCAGTACTCAGTCCTGATTACCATCAGACAGAGGCGAGATCTTAGTCTTTACACTCCTACTGTTACTTATTACCTGCAGACCATCTTGCAGGTACCTAATATGCAGTCCTGACTACCATTAGATCGAGACCATCTTGCATTTACTTGGTCATAGAATTGCAATAAAGTGAAATCACAAAAAGGTAATCACAAGTAAGAAAGGAGTAACAAGTAAAGGTTGTAATCTGAAACTATCTGTGCTAAGATAGAACTAAATTACAAAGAACTATTAGTATCAGAAAGTTCAGAGTCTGATAAGCAAATAGAACCAAGCAAGCATTGGGAATGATCATCTTCACCAGAAGGACCAAATTCTAATTCAGCAGAAGCTTCTTGATGGTTAAGAACTTCTCTCTGGTATCTAGCCCAAACAGAAGGAAGTCTGCTGGAAGTCGTGATCACAAGATCAGTTTGAGAGAAGTAAGGATCAGGTGTTACTTATATCAGTAATAATCGCACAAGTATATCATATTGATATTTGATTGCAAGTCATCGTCACTATCAAGGATATGTTCTGCATAATATCATACAACTCTAGATGTATAGATACTTAGATGGAAAACAAATCACCCAAATTTGATCATAGAAAAAGCGACCGATTGGTGCATTAAGATTGCCAAGCCACCAGCACATTAATCTTAGGTACCTACTACAATAAACCTTCATAGCATCCTTTTTTCCTTGTACTGAACAATATCCTTGGTGACTGGGCAGGTTGGACTATGCAATCGTAAACATATGAGCGCATATTAACTAGCAGCAGGGAGAGTTGGATTAATAGTACTGACCGAGACAAGAGTTTTGCGCGATCTAAAATATCGTAGGCAGCAACAAGAATGTGGAGGTGGTTCAGTGTCGGTCGGTTAAAAGAAATGGATAAACCGAGCCATTGGGCATACTCTTCTCTTGAGCGAAGGTCGGGAATGCTAATGAGTGCAGAGGCACAAATGAATGAAAAGACAGAGTCCCGAGTTGGCTGGTCCTCCCAGATCATGAATGCGAGTATTAGGAAAGTGTCGCCACCAAAGCACCACTCGTGGTAGCAACTAATATCCCAAGGCTCCCCACAAAGAGAGCATACAAACCACCCTTCCCCTCCAGAGTTGCTGCAGCGCAGTGATTGTTGTACACCAGACAAAAAGGAGGGATACGAAGAGGATGGATGGACAAGGCCCCAGGGGCAGCGACAAGCATCTTCAGTATGATAGTCATAGCTTTCCCATCTTCCTCCTCTGTGATGAGTCTCGATGGTAAGTATCGGGCGCCGGCATCTTAAAAAGTAGCAAACTTCGCAGAAAGATTGCAACCGGCTTGCACAAGCATTGCTGGCCTGCGCGAGATAGTCCATGCCTGAAGGGATACCTTCAAGACCCTCCAGTGGAATGGCAGTAGGGGCATAAAACGAGGGATTCACTGAGGGAGAATGCCTTGCTGAAATCAAAGGGAGCAGAGAACCAGCGCACTCAGAAGCATCGGCAGGGGTAGAGGGCAGGGACATTGGAAGGACTGGGCGTTGCAGCTCTGCTAATCAATGAGTAAATGCCAGCTGGGAAGTCGCATATATGCACAATAGGAGGGCAGACCTTGTGAAAATACTAGAAGATAGCGAGCGAGAAGAGAGAAAAGTGGCGAAAAGGCCTGATATAGTTGGGATGTTACGTAACACACCAAATCAGCTCCAGTTGGTCGCGCAGCTCTTGAATACCAGGCGCGATTATGCAGCCTTTGCCCACGACATCTTGAATCGCCCTCCTGCTACACTGCCAGTAATATGACAAGGATGTGGAAATCTGGGATTGGCTCTCACCTAATCCAAATCAGAACCTAGACTTGGGTGCAAAAACTTCGCAGTGCTGCATTGAAAAAGCAAGCACAATGAATCTAAGATAGCATTGCAGTTGTTAATCATTAATCTCAGACCAGGGCACACAAAAAAGAAATATGTGCCTCAGATTGTCGCATAGTTCACCTCCAGGCAGATGCAGGCAAAGAGTGCTGCACCCACCTGCACAAGTTCAGAAATTCCTTAATATACAGAATCAAGGATAGGTTGTAAGTGCGAGCTGGATCTGGTGAACACAAAACTAGAGAAAAAAAACTACAGAGAGCTATTACCATCTGAGAGCTCGCATTCAGACAAGCAAATGGGACACTCTGCACCCAGCAAGCACCCAGGATGGTCAGCAGCAACTGCATCATCCTCACCAGAAGGCCCAAACTCCAACTCAGCAGCAGCCTCTTGATGGCCAAGAGCCTCTTTCTGGTAGCGAGCCCAAACAGATGGAAGCCTGTTAGAAGTCACAATCGCGAGACCAGTTTGCGAAAAGTAAGGATCTGGTTGATCAACCAGCCGATCCTGAAGGCTGGTGCCATGGATGTGCTGAGGCTGCCAGACGACCACAGTATTCGGAGCAGGCTCGATGCAGATACCATAAGAGCTGAGATAAAATAGTCCACCCTTGGAGGTGGCACCAGTTCGGCCAGTGGTCCAGGATAATGCGAATTTGTGAGGCTGGTGCTCACAATGGCCTGCCCTGGAACCAACTTTCTATTAGCAAAGGGAATGGGAAAAAAAGAAAGTACCTGCCGACTATAATTTATAGCAAACACACCCTGAGGGGGTGCAAGCGATCCTGTGGAAAATCTGGTTGGCTCACCTTCCCCTCCAGCAATAGTGTAGGACCCAGTCCCAGAGGCGCTGGGGCAGGCAGGATTCCCACCCATCCGAACAATCCCAGTTTTCTGAAAAAAATCCTCAAAATCGTCCAGGATCTCAGTCGGCATCGTCTTCTGCAGCATGTTCCAGAATAGGGCAAAAACAGCGCTAGATTTAGAATCCAGGTCCTCGGCAGCATCAGAAGGAAGCTTTGATGAGAGGTTCTTTACCCAATCGAATTTCGGCGCGCTAAGAGCACCTGCTCCGTACCCAATCAAAGCAAGCTTTCCTGGGTCTTCGAGCTTAGTCTGCAGTTAAGCCCAAGTGCTTGGTGGAAGCAAAAAAAAGGCGCACCCGAACACTTCGCTTGTGGGCAACAACTTCCCGAACCACTCCATCAACCCAGCTGAGAACCCCTGGATCCCGGCAAAACTCCCGAACGACCATTAGAACGAGCTCCCCAGTAGTCGCATCCCGAATGATTGCCTGGGAACTAGAGGAGATAATCCGCTGGAGAAGCTCAGGCTGGATCTTCAAGAGAGGATGCCTTTTCTTCCGGTTATCGGCTTGCTTTCCTTCGGCTAGAATACTATACCACCTAGCCCGGACTCGGTCGTTTTCGTACCACCAGTAGCCCTTTGGAGGGTAGGGCTGCGCAAGTTTGGTGAGGCTAGCCACTGGGAACGAGGCAAGAAACTCCAAGCGCTTCGCACTGCTGAAATTCAAGCGAAGGCGATCGATAAGAATAGCCCTGGACATCCTTAAGCGGACCTTCTGAGCCTGATACTCCCTCCATCCAGCAAACAGAGGTTGGAGTTTTTCATTGCTCGGATTTCGGCGCCGTTCCTCACCAATCCATTCGATAAACCGGGCAAAGAGGTTGCTGGTAGAAGGGGGAAATAGGCGGTTCCAGCAGGCGGCCAGTTGGCCAGCCACGACAGCGCGGAAGTACGGGTAATCAGCCCGAGGAAGAGATGAGATGATGAGATCGTCATCTGCAGATTGCCATGCAACCTGAAGAAATCGATTTTTCATTCTAGCAGAAGCACTAGGCTGAGGAATAAGAACCGGTAAATATCCAGATAAGAAGACTGACCCGAGCGGCCCGAAAAGCAAGGCTCTGGAGTTCGTCGGCACAAGCAAGTTGGTGGACCAACCAGAGTAGAGCGCAAGGGTCCTTAAAGATCGAGCAGCCCGTTTTTCGCGCAGGCAGGAGCAGCAAGGGATTTCTGGATTCCCGCAACTGCAAGATCCAGCGGGCAGGAGGGAGCGCGATGAGATGGCAGTCGCAGCTAGTGCCGAGAGAACACTCGGCTTCTCCCGGCCTGCAAGCTGCCAGTAAGTGGCCCGGATCCAGGATCCAAGGCCCAAAAACAAGGCGCTCGCCCGCGGAAACGCTCAGTTGGCACACTTCCCATTCAAGAGTTGCTTAGCAGAACTTTCAATTGCGCAAGGCAATCGTCGCAATACACCGCCAGCACCCACTTGGTGCTGGCCCTAGGCCCGCCCCAAACGCCAGCCAGGGCGGAGCTGGATCTTCTAGTCAGCCTGCGCACCCGGTAACTGGTTTGCTACGCTACAGTCACAATCCAGACTAAACCAACTTGGCAGCCATCTTTTGCCTTTTGCTGCGCCCACCCCGCGCCTGCGCAGGGGGGCGCGCCCAGGACTGAGCAGCGAGCTGGTGCAGAGGTCAGCGGAATCCAAGCAGAAGCATTGGATCGAATGGGATGCGCATCTTGAGAATACCAGCCCGCGCAGATCCAGGAATGGGTGGCGAGCTCCCACAATGGTTACCAGGACCCAAGCGGAAGTGCTGGACCGAGCGGGAAGCAGACCTCGGGAGCAACGAGCCGCCCAGATCCAGGGCGGCCGACTGGGGCTGGTGGAGAGGTCAGCGCCACCCGAATAAAAACGTTGGATGGAGTAGGGAAACGCACCTCGGGAATAACGGGCTGCGCAGGCGGGCTCGTGCAGGACCGAGTGGCACGCTGGTGCAAAGGTTAGTGGTATCCAAATAGAAGCGTAAGATTAAGCGAGAAGCGCACCTAGGAAACAACGAGCCACCCAGATCCAGGACAACCGAGTGACGAACTAGTGCAAAGGTTAGCGGCGGCCAAGCAGAAACGTAACACTGAGCGGTTAGCGCACCTCGAGAACAACGAGGCGGACAACCGAGCGACGAGCTGGTGCAAAGGTTAGCGGTATCCAAATAGAAGCGTAAGATTGAGCGGGAAGCGCACTTCGGGAACAGCAACCTGCCTAGATGCAGGACAACCGAGTGACGACCTGGTGCAAAGGTTAGCGGTGCCCAAATAGAAACGCTGGATGGAGTAGGGAACACACCTCGGGAACAACGAGCCGCGCAGACGGGCTTGCACAAGGCCGAGTGACCAGCTGGTGCAAAGGTTAGCGCCATGCGAATAAAAACGTTGGATGGAATAAGGAAACGCACCTCGGGAACAACAACCCGCCCAGATCCGCGACCGAGTGACCAGCTGGTGCAAAGGTT
>JBBPMX010000572.1:0-11508 GCA_038090515.1 Pulveroboletus cf. viridisquamosus
TCCCAGGTTTATTGCTCGCAATTCTCTGACGTTCTGACAAGTCTTCCGCTTCCGTTCCCCAATGTGGCCTACAAGTATGCCATCTCACGTGGCACTCCATCAGACGCGCGTGGATAGACATCTGATCTCTCTCTCCCAGAAACGGGGGACGCACCTTTCAGGAGCTCGGTTGTTAGATTGACAGCCGAGTGGGGCCGACGGGTCGGCGCATCGCGTTTATTCGCTCGATCCGGGCGCGCTTGCAATGGGACCATCGATCGACTTGGATTCCGTATGCATCCTACGTCGAACAGGATGGACGATGACGCGTTCTGGCACTCGCATCTGTGGGTGACCGATCTGGCTCTCTGGAGATGGCGCGTGTGCGCCGTACAGAGAAGTAGCCCGGCCCACCGACCAGCGCCGTCTACACCACAACGTCGCCGACAAGACGACGGTCGACGCGACGCAGCTCCTCGCATGTGGCATCCAAAGTTGGCTTCTTGCATTGTCTGCTCCGACACTCAAGCTTACGCCCCGGGTTGTGATCCAATTCCAACGATGCAATGTGTAGATTCAGCCCTCCCAAAGTGATCATCTGCGCCGACATTCAAACCCACGCCTCCGATTGCCATCGGGTGCATCGTACGTGGATTCAGCGCGATCTGCTGTCCGCCAGTTTGTCCAAGGCCAGGGGATCCCCTGTGAGAATTTGTGCCTGGGGTCTGAGAGCTCATAGGATGTTGGGTGAATATCGCTGTGTCATCTAAACGAGGGGTCAGGCCTTCAGGCCTTCAGGGCGCGGCCGCGCATAACGCCCAACAGGTCTACGGCGTGCCACCGCCGTCCGTACAAAAGGCACGTCGTCTGGGGCCAGGATTCAAGTCTGCAGGTCTGCCACAGGAACCCGGATGGACACAACGAGGTACGTCGTGTAGTCTCCGGGCCCACCCCGTACTCTACCACTGGGGATCCGATTCTTGTTCCTGGCGATGGCGAGATCTCGTGCTGTCGTTTGCAACATCGAGCGGGTGGCATCCTACCAGCTGTTCTTCCTCCATCAATTAGGGATTCTAGGTGACTGTACAATGGATGGGCGCAAGATGTCCTCAGGCTTGGTATGGGGTGACTCAGTGTTGGGAGTTTTGCGGGGGACAATATCTCTCGACAAGGGGGACTCCATACACGTGCAATTTACTCTAGAGTCCTACAGAAGATACAGGAACGCAGAAAAGGGACGGGGTACGTCAGCAAGAATCTCAAAACGGTGATCGCCATTCTCTGCACAAAACTCGGATCACATGGGCAGTCTTGGTAGGCTCCTAGTAGTGCATGCGCTGTGGATGCCATCGCAACCATTCTACGAGCAGCTGCCGACGTACCCGGTGCCGCTGCCACACTTGTCAGGGGCAGCCGTTGTACGCCCGCAGTGCATGGATCGATGGTATCGATGGGGGTCGCCGAACATGCCCTCGCAACCTACGATTGCGAATGCGTGTCATTAGCGGAACATGTCAGGCACGTTTCCGGTGTAGTTCCGGCAGTTATTTTCGCTTTGGCGTTGAAGGAGATGACCCTTCCGGAGATACGATCGGTGGCAATACCTTTGCATTGTCCGGGAAACGAAATAGCATACGGTATGTCTGGTGGCGCCGGGTATTACAGACCGGGGTAATGGTGGTTGGAAGGACGACGATGCTCTCGATAAAACGCGTCGTGAGGGATGGATTTTCGTAAGAGAAGCTATCCGTTGAAAGCCGAGGTAGGCGTTCAGGGCGGTGAGCAACTCGGGTCCGCCCGCGAGGGTTGACATGCGTTTCCTTGTTCCCATTTTTGACATCTATGAAATTGCAGCATGCTAGGGAGGGACTTGCCCCCGGGTCACCACGTCCCGATTCTGGTCAATGACGTCATCGTAAGGGTGGTTAGTAGTATGCTCCTGTCAAACCGTGTCAACAGATGAACTTACGATTCCTGAGCGAGTCAGCAAGGTTCAGCCCTTCGTGTTGCACGTCCGGTTCATTTTGTCCGAGGTCAAAATCGGGAACATAACCAATTGCAACTGAGCAACAGGTACTGGTCGTCGCAAAGCCCTGATCTGCCAGAGTGACGCGGCCTTGTGTAGAATGGAGCTAACGATCCCACGGAAAGTAGTGGCCTTGGTCACAACAGCGGTACACATGCTTGCAAGTCCATCTCACCGGTGCCTGAATCGATGGCGATAACTTCCAATGTTATTTAATGAACTGGTTGATCTCTTGTGCGCAACGAATAGCCACTGATGGCAGTGGGTGTAAGATGCAATATAATTGTCTGTTGGACGGCATGAGCGTTACCCACGGGAAATGCCACTTGGAACTTGCGTACGCGGGAATGACCGTAGAATGGTTGAGTCAATCATTTTCCCGTGTAAATGGCGCCCAAGTGGGAAATGCTGCAAAAATGGACACCCAGTGTCGGGTAAGATGAATCAGGGCCAGGATATGTTGGGAGCTACTGTAGGGACACCGTAACTAGTGGAGTTAACGGTGCAACGAAGGGCGCCGACCCCATGGTGGCGGTACCTATGGTTGGTTGTTAGATCTCTGCAAGTGTGCCGTAAATGCGTCAGCCCTGGCTACCGACGACAACTTGGGGTCATCTCTTGCGCTGCACCCGGCAATGCAACGATCATCGAAAACGTAGAATGATACTATCGAGTGACATACCTTGGATGGCCGACACGCACTGCCTGTCCCAGATAGGGAGTGTGGGATAGAAACCCACTCAGGGCATTTTTCGTCGCTTGATTCACACCAGGAACACGCCACCTTGCGTTCAGCGCGAGTTCGTCGACAAGGGGAAGCCGGTTGCTGGTGCCTGTGCGGGTACTGAAACCTTGCCAACTAGTGGTGTGTACCTCCCATCTGTAAGGGGAGATGAGAAGGCCGCGCACATGGATCAGTCAGCTGAGAGTGGGAGGTGGAGAATGACGACGAGGTGGGTCAGCGAGGGTGCCCGTCTTCTGTAGAATGATTTCTTTGGACGAGAAGATATTAGACCGAGAGGTTGAATTACTTGGGTTCAAGTCGGCGTTTTCCGTAAACATTGTTCCATCGAAAATTACATAATGAAAGTGCTCGAACGGCTCTTTGCCATCGCCGAGTCCTCCTGTGACGCCTCAGAATGTGGCGGTACGACAGTTGCCGGGGTCAACTACCCCGGATATCTGCCAGCAAAGTTACTGGCTAATCAGGCGAATGGGTGCAGATTCCACAGACGATTGGCTCGGATGTTCGCTGACCTGAATCACCGTCATTTATTGCTCAACACGTTCGCCGTCACAGGATCTCCAGTCGTGGAGGTTAAATTGACCCTTCGAGTGCGCTGGTGTCTCCTATCCCTGTCTCTTCGACATCTTTAGCACCTTTACCATGTTGCTTTCTCAGGACATAATGCGTCGCGAGGACACTCTAGTGGTCATTCACGCCCTCGAGAGCTGAGATTGCCTCGGAACCCCGTGCGGTAGGAAGCAGGTGTCATGAGACTTCTCTGGGTTTCACAACCCCCAGTCTCTCCGCAGGCCACCCTGGCAGATTCATGGCCACAATCCTAATCTTTCTATTGTGTCTAACCCAACGCTGGCTTCACCGGTTACCCGGTCTGTGACTGAGCGTATCGTTTGCCTGCCTGATATGCGGGGCGAGAACCATGGTCTTGTGACGGGTGGACCTCTTCCCGGAGACATAGGCATGTGGAGTGTACCGGATTATAGTTCCCTCTGGATCTCCCATATTTCTGACACAAAGCATTCTTCTCCCGACCAGTCAACCATCCCTTGTCTCTCCCTTGTTAATGGGGATCCTCGATACGTGAGTGGCACATCCCTGTCCTTATTCAAAGACAATCACCTCTGCTCTCCCTACCATGTCACCAGTTCCCGAAGGCCTGCTGGTTAATCTGAATAATGATAATGACAGCCTTGGAATATCCCCTCGACCTACTCCGAGCCCAAACACCCACTTGTACAGATTTCCCCGGCCTCGATGACGATATCAGCCAGGACAATGTCAATGCAAGCGATAGTGGTATGGTCGGTCCTCCTAGACCCTTGACTCCAACGATGAGTGGGTGCACCTCTACTTCCAGCTTCACGCATTCAACCGCTGCGAGTGAGTACTTTGACGCATCGATGCAGGCGACACCCTCCAACGTGTCAGACATCGACTTGTCTTTGGCCTGGTGATCAGGGGATCTTGAATGGATAGAACTATGACGTGAGCCCTCTGATTCTTCGGACCGTACAACGTGAATACGTTTTCCCGCCTAGACGCCTCTACTTCTTGCGGACCTCCTTCGTCTAGCCACACTGCGATGCTCATGCTGCATGCCTGTCGGCGTCCTTTCTCGGCCTCCCTCTTGTTTGCTGGGTCGCACGAAAATGCTTGGAGACCTGGCTGGACCGGAGTTTGGAGCAATCGGATGTGTGCCGATCGAACCGCCTTTCACCGTTCCGTGTTCTCTGCCTCCTCTTATGCCTTCATTTTTTCCTGTTGCGCTTGCGGACACGTCCATTACTTAAGGGAGGGGAGAAAACGTATATCGCTTTTCGGTAGCAAAGGTGGAGGTAGTGGTCGACCTGCGAGTTGTTGAACGGGCCACATTTCTTTTGCATGAGTGTGCATTTGGTGCACATACATATGAACTTGATAGGATTACTAGGGGCTGACTTATTCAAAATGATTGATGCGTGTAAAATGACATGAACTCCGAGAGGGACATATGAAATGTTCAATGCGACATGTAGACGCCAATGTCAATGTGACCCATCTTGGCCAACCGGTCCCTGGCATGACATCCATCCAGGCATGCTGAAACTGCACCCAATCCAAACGCGAGTGTCGTCCTCTTCCCGCTGATGTATCATTCCCATGAGTACAACAGTCAACGGTCGAAAAAAGACCAAATGCGCACCGTGACCTCGATACCTGTCGGTCGGGCCGAGGGTTGTGAAGCCTCGTTTGTCTGCTGCGCCTAGTAAAAAAGTGAGTTGTCTCACAGCGCAGTCTATCGGAACGAGAAAGCACGCACAGTGCCAGATGTACTTGGATCTGCATGACCCTGTCTGCTGGTGGAGGTAGCCGCATCTGAATGGCCAGCCGTCTGAGCAGTTTGGCTATCCGTTTTGGGCTGTGACTCGAGATAAACATCGACACCAACAACCCAGCTGGATAGTTAACGAACTTCTTTTACCCTTCTATGTTTTATCTTTTTTCGTTTTGGGGGTTTCTCGCACTGGTTTGCTGCCACCGATCGCTGGCAGGGTTTGTCAGGCGCGCCGTACACCATGTGGCTACCGATGAATGGAAAACTGACCAGTGTAATCCGACCTGCGGCCATCCACGAAGGTCTGGAGTTCGCAATACGCCCTCTCTCCGGCGAATTCGAATGGAGTCGGGGGCTCTCAGCTTGGTCAGGTTCCTTGGGAGGACAGTCCGGATGACATAGACCCCGAGTGTTGTCACCTCTCTTGGTAACCTTGTGTAGCCAGTTCCTGAACATCAGAATACCTCCAAGCAACGCTACGGTGTCATGATCTGGACCACGCACTCAGAAATGAGCCCCGCATAGTAGTGGTGTGACCTAGGACGAACCTGGTTGTGCTATCTCGTCTTGTTGACGGTGTACAGATGAAGCCGGTGATGGCGGCTGTGCAATTACATCAACATGAAAAGTATAATGCAATAAGGTCAGAACAGACCTCATCAAAGTTAAATTGAGCTCCGGCTGCACTAGTTGGCACTTCGACCTTACGCGCTCATCAGAACTAGCGCTAACAGGGAAGGGTGAATATCGTACCCCAAGTAGATCGTCTTCACCTTGGTTCTCCACTCCGAGTTGACTTGATGGGGGTTGCTCCTTGCGCGAGAAGATAGTTTTCAGCGCAGTTTCCTTGCAATGACATTCAGGGCAACAAACACGTACCAGAGTTTCGTCCGCTGCTTCACTGTCGCTGATCCTTGGGGCTGACACCCCCTCATCTTGTTCTTGCTGCGCTGCGTGTTGAGGCATTCCCGAGTTGGTCTCTTGTGGAGGCACCTAGAATGGAAGAATGACAATGTACACATTATCCAATGAGCTGACCTGAGAAATAGTACATGAATGCTCACATAGGGATCACAATACTGGCCTGGCAGGATATTGCTCAGGTTGCGAATCATGATTTTCCCATCAAAACTTCCAGTGGCAACATACTTGCAATCGGCAGAAAGGGTAATTGACTGTAACTGTTGATGCTCTGTAATGACTGGCCCAATGGAAGCAAGTGTTGATGCATCCCAGAATGACATGGAGTGTTCTTCACAGGAAGCAAGGAACTTCCCGTTGGAGGCTAGAGCGATCGATGAACCAATTGATTGATGGGCCTGTGATTTGGCCAGCATGGACCTGGTAGACACCTCGAAAGCCTTGATTACATTACCACTACACGCAATGAAGATTTGTTGTCCATTGTCTGACCATGCAAGGGGTGTGATCGGAGACACATACACCACATCGGCACCGATGGTGGTGAGTTGTTCACCACTGTGGCTGTGAAAGACTTGAACCGAGCTCTTGCTGGCGGTGGCAATGCGTTCGCCATGGGGTGAGAATTTGATTCCTACAACGCTGTTGGTATGTTGGAGTGGACCAACTAGTCTTTTTCCAGTGACAATGTCCCAGATGCTTGCTGTCTCGCCATAGTAGGTGCCAGTGGCAAATCTGGTGGCATCGGGGGAAATGTCAACAGCAGCCACCCACTCTCCGTCCTCCACCTCGATAGCCATTCTCTTGATTCTCTCGTCCCATACGTTCGCCCCCCTTGTGGTCCCGCACACCACGTGCTTGTGATCGCTTGAAACACAAATAGCGTACAGGTCCATTCCCGACTGCTTTTCCACCTGTCGACCATCCGCGATTCGCCATCGTCGGAGCTCACCGGAACTCCCGCTTAATAAATGCATTCCATCTGGGTGGAATGCAATCGCCCACACTTGATCAGACTCATCATCGGAGTGACCGGTGTCAAGCACCACTGTAGGTTCAGGCATTATTGGAGATTCAGGTGTTACTATGGGTTCTTACTGGATTGTCAGCATGGTATAATCATTCCCGATACCAAGTACGCACTGTTCCTCCACGGAAGTAATCTCAGCATACTTTGGGCTTGTAGGTTTTGCTGTGTCAAGTATCGGTGTCAAGGTCGAGTCGTGGTGCGGGCAGTTCGACTGCGTAAGCACTTCGTCCCCTCAGCCATGCGGCTGCCTCGTGTTGTTGGCGCTACTTACTCAGACCCGAACTAGGCCTTCTCCTCGGTTGTTGAAATGATCATCGCGACCTTGCAGCCACTGAACGCCGGTATCATCAGGTGTGATAAAGCTCGCTCCTGTTACGACGCTGAGCTGCCCTAGTCAACCCGGTGCGTCGTTTTACTCCGACGAACCCTCCAACTCACACCAAACCCCTCCATGCCCCTTGGTACGGATTTCCCCAGCCTCAATGACGACAACAGTGGACGCCGACAATACAAGCGATAGCAGTGCAGTCATTCCTGCATCCTTCACTCCACTGGACAGGAAGTTTCTACATCTAGCCTCACGTATTCGATTGCCAGTCATTTCATGGAGTATTTCGATATGGATATGTCAATACAGACAGCTCCCACACTCCTTCCAGATCAGAGTCAATCGTCGTTTTCCCAAGTAAAACCGATCAAATGGTTCCCGGAGGTTGTGCATCCATGGGTACACAAGGACGGGCTACCGCTGTTCCATCAACGACAGCCTGTTCGACGTTTTGAGTTCGACGTGTCTAATGCCCGATCCTTGCGCACGATAACAATTTGAATCCCACCATCACGAGTCTCGGAGCCGAATGTCTCATTCTGGTGCTTCTTGGGCTCATGAGCGCATACGTGATGCATTCCTTTTCAAAGAACGATGACGTCGCCAATGTGGACGATGCGGAGGGAGAGATCTCAGCGGCTGCAGGGCCCCAGTCCGATATTGAGGACAACGCGGGAAGATGACGCACCCTTATGTTCGTCGACTCACTTTGGATGCAATATGAACAGCGCAGCGGATACCATGGTCTCGTACTGGATGTATGCAGAATGCCGATACAGATACATCATCTCATCGACGGTGGGGGGATTACAAGTCTCGGAATAATATCACCAACAAGTCTTCGAATGCAGTGGATGTCAAGTGTATGAGGACAACGGGACCGTATACGTATCGAGGGGGATAAGCAAAGGGATGGTTGTATGTCAACGGTACGCAGGATCTTGCCACAGGACTCCTGGAGCTCTCGCCATTAACGTCGGTATCCGAGCACTTTTCTCATCAGAATCTGTTGTTTGCTGGAAGTGAGGACGCCGACCGCCTTTACCATGAGTTCGCCGTTCAGCAGGGTTGAATCCATGAAAGACTTCATATCACCGCCTCCGGATGTGTTACCCACCGGACGAGGGTGTTGCAGGCCACTCGGGTAAATATGTCATATCTTTTGATTACTGTCCTTTTTGGCTAGGTTGGCCGCGTGGGAAATCATGAGTCAAAACACACCGTAGCATTCTTCCTGTCGTAGCACCTCATTGCCTCCCTGGAATTTAATTCTGATAATACCATTCAACTCGGACAACCCTGTAGATTGCATCCCGGACTGACCGGAAGAAAAAAACAGAGTTCTAAAAATCCGGAATTTCACGGTTCTGGAATTCCCTCTGAACGTCAGTATCTCTTTTTTTTCCATGATAGCATGCTTGATTCTATGTTCCAGGCATGCCGCGGGGACATCAGATCACCACTGAGATGCAGTGGGCTGTAGTCCGTCTCTCAAAGTTCCTCGACTTTGAGCAGATTGCTATGGCCCTTGATCTCTCCATCTGATCAGTCAGACATGTCGTTGCATACTTCAATGCCCATGGAACTGTACCAAATCCAGGGGAGAAGATAGCTCAAAAAGAACGAAAAGGAAATCAGCATCTACATGATGTCGACGTTGAGGTATGATAATACATTTTCTGCTGCTAGTGACGCGCTGATCTAATGATATCGCAGTTCTTATTAGGCATAATTACAAAAATGCCTGACCTCTACTTGGATGAACTTCAAGAGATGCTCGCTGTGTCATGCGGCTGTACAGTTTCGCGTGCTACAATCTGGCGTACACTCCGTCGTGCTGGCTTTACCATGAAAAAGGTTTTTTCTTTTCTTTTCCAAGTTTTCACTGTCTTATTCATTTCAGGTCACACGTGTTGCCATTGAACGATCAGCCCAGAAGCGCTTGGAGTATGTATATTGCACGGATTGGTGAGTATAGCCCACAGCAGCTTGTTTTCGTGGATGAAAGCTCTGTTGATCACTGCACCACATACCGTGGTCGTGCCTGGTCAATCCCAGGCACTAAAGCACAGCACAAAGCTTTCTTTGTTTGTGGCTGACGGTACGTTATTTTATTTTATTTTATTATTGCTGATTATTATCCAGCTTCTCCGTTCTCCCTGCCCTTTCTCTCGATGGTGGTATCATCCACTGCGAGATCATTGAAGGATCATTTTGTACAGAGTCATTCTCGTGGTTTATCCAAGGTTTGCTTGATGAAATGCAACCTTATCCCACAGCAAATTCAGTCATTGTTATGGATAACTGCCGCATTCACAAGCATCCCGAAATACGAGAAATGATTGAATCCAGGTGCGTTTTATTCCTTTGATTTGCCATTGTTTCAAATATATGAACCGTATATATATCTAGAGGAATGCGTTGCGAGTTCCTACCACCCTATTCCCCCGATTTCAACCCGATCGAACTGGCATTTTCTGCAATGAAGTATCACCTTCACCGTAACAGTGCTTACACTCGCATGGCCATGACAGAGCTCACAAATAACGAGGTGCATGCAACACTTCTTAGAGCTTTATATACTATTACGCCCCAGGATTCATTTGGGTGGTACAGGCACTGTGGCTATGTGTAGATATCCTATTGTAGTGCTTGTCTGTATATCTGTTGTTGTACGTTGTATCGTGTGCACAATGCTGCAACATACTAACCGAGCCTGGCATGCGCAATCATGACAAAAACTTGCGTCTCAATCTCCATTCAGCAGGCCCTATAACGACGTGGGTACAAAAATCAAAGGGCTAGCGCACGCTCCGTTCTTTCCAGCCCAAACTCCTCACCATGGCGTCAGGCTCAAAGAAGCGCAAGAAGCCCTCTGATAACATCAGCGCAGCTGCGACCCAAGGTATGTATTATCAGTGACTTGCTTGTTCCAAAGCGCTGAATTATCTAGCTAAAGTGAAACGACTTGGTGCCTGTGCAAGGTGTAAGGCTGCAAAGTCCTGTTGTGAGCTTGACAATGGGGCTAGTGCCTGCACGAGGTGTGTCAGGATGGGACTTACCAGTGACTGCATTTGTCAAGAAAGCTCCACTTGTCCTGCATCGGGCACCGCTCATCCTTCTAGAGCCACTGATCAACTTCCCGCTACCTCTCGGGGAAAACGAGCTGTCTCAGCTGCTCCAGCTTCCCAGAAACCCTTGTCACGCAAACGTTCCAGGTCTGATGCCGATATCACACAAGCTGCAACTCAGTTTGAGGCTAGACGACATGATCATTCAACTTCGCGAAAGCCAACATCTGTTGCCCAGACCTTAGAATCAGGTGATCCTGTGTTATATTCCATTCCTGAAGTTGACGACAGCGATATACCTCATGAAGACTTCGCAAACCCCCAGGAAGGTGCCAAGGAGTTTCTCAGTGCGCTAGGTGATAGCATCATGCTCTCTGATCCCGAGGACAAGAGTGAAGACTATGGCCCAGAACTTGATGCGATCTCATCTGCAACGAATGACTTGAGCTCTGGGTCAAGTGGAACGGATGATGTGTTCCTTCAGAGCAGCTTACCATCACCGCCTGCTGCAATAAAGAAGCCAGCCAAATCCACTGGCACGAGAAGGGGAGGAGCTAGTCCTGCCAAAGCACACGCTGTGCAAAGTACTTACGATCCTCAGACTTGTCGTAAGTATCGTTTTCAGCCAATCATCATACTTCCCACTAACGATTATCAGATTTTGTCATCCAATGTGTTGTTTGTAGGCCAAATGGCACCAACTCCCCCTTTGAGATCCCGTCCCAGATCACCTATGACAAGCTTCGCATGACGGTCGCCGAGAAACTCAAGTGTTTTCCTGGGACTCTCAGACTTCAGTATCGGCTGGATTCGAACAATGCAAAGCATGCAGCAACGTCCATCCAGTCAGAACAAGAACTTGCGCTGTTCATTACGAGAATGCGTCAAATGCTGGTACCACAACGTCTCGCAAATGGAAAACCGTCTACTCGCCCACTCAAAAATGTTCTCGTATCTTTTGAAGACAGTGGTTCTGATGACGAATCAGCGGCTGATCCTCCTAATGCCCGTAGCTCAAAATCAGGTAAAGGTAATCGGAGAGTAAGTTTATTTTATTCTAGTTGTGAATATGCGCCAACACATCCATTTATTTC
>JBBPMX010000575.1:0-11467 GCA_038090515.1 Pulveroboletus cf. viridisquamosus
AATGGAAACGAGTGAACGTTACCAAAGCGGAAGAACTCGCGCGCACGAGCAGGGAGGTTGAGCAACTTCAGCGCAAGCTCACCATTTCGTTCACCCGAATCGAGGAGCTCCAGAGGCATCATGACGAAAAACTTGGAGCCCTTGGACAGTCCCCCCGAATTTCAGAAGAGTCAAGGAAGCTCTATGAGAGGATTATGACTGAAAGGAAGGATTACGCTGCTGTCATCGAGCTCTCCACGACAATCGATCAATAGCTGCGTGCCGACGCCAAGAGAGCGGAGGATCTCGCGCTTGAACTTGGACAGAGGAACGAGGAGAATGAGGAGCTGCGAGAGCATCTCATTATTCTCAAGGAGATTTACGTCCGAGCCCCCGAGCTCAGAGAGCTCTTTCACTCTGAAACCATCGAGGTCCAGCAACAGTATGAAGAACGTTGCAAAGAGCTCGAGTCGGCCCTCGCAGTGCGTCAGCCCCAACTGGACAGCGGGCAACGCTTCGCCACCACAGCGGATAGATACGCGGATGCGATGATCATTCAGACACTGCAAAAACTCAACACGGAGGTCGGGCAGACCGCCACGTTCATGGTGATGGGAGGTGGGTGGTGATTGGGACTCTGCGAGCAGCGAGTGTAAGGAATGCACGGAGATGCGTGACTCGGTCATCAATGTGCAAGGCACAAATTATGTGTATATGCGGTATACGCTGGCTATAGGTAACTAGGGAGGCACAAGAGTGTACCTTATATCGACGTCGCTCCCAATTCACAACTGGGACAATGGAAAACACAGCGACTGTTCGGAATATCGAAAGTGGAGAGAGACTCGTCGGTCCCCTCAAACATGACGACAGTGTCAACGGCGTCGGGTTCTAAGCCATGGGCACGGAAGAGTCCTGGGAGGTCGTTTGAGATCACGTACGATGTTGTAAGTCATGATGTGCCTTCCTGGGCTCATCCAGCCGACCATCTCGGGTGACTCCACCAATGGACGAAGGTCTGGGTCCCTGAGCAGCAACTCCATCGGAACAACGCGCTCTGTAAGCGGCATCTCCAGTTGGCGTTGGTTCATCACGTCCACCGACGACGTATTCATGAGCGGGACTCTTGACGTCATCTGCGCTGATATGATGAGGTTTGCGTGAATGACTTCACCAGATTCGAGGGTGGCAGGATCCAGGGAAACGATGTGAAGATTGATGCGAATGGTGATGTGAGGATGAGGTTCGGCGAGCTCATAAACGAGTCAATGGAAGTCGGCTCTCTGCGATATGCACCGCCATTAGCAAGATATATATGGGGTGGAGGAGCACAAAGGGCCGATACACAGCGTGTATGTGATAAATCTCATTATGCTATATATACCAGCACTAGCTTGTTTGATGCATACTGGCATCTAAGGGTAAACCTGTAAACTCAACCATCCTGAGTGCTTCGTCTTTCCCTGCGCAACCATTCTCACTCCCTCAGGTTTCCTTGCTATAAATTGACCGGGAGGTGTAACCTTTGTACCCGAAGTGGACTCTTGCCCGCACCGCTTGTACCGACACTCAAAAACGTAGGTTAAATCGTTTTCCACTTTCCGTACCCACTGCTGCGGGGTACCGCAGACCGGACACTGAACAGGGAGTGCGCATCCCCACGGGCGAAAATCCCGGTGGCACCAGAAGTATCTGGTCACATTGCGACCCTCTGAGAATGCGTAGACACCGGAGTGCAAACCGAGCTTATTGGAGTGCCCAAGAGCGTGCGGCACTGCAACCTCCAGGCTGTGTTCCTCGATGAATATAGCTTCCGCGAGGAATATTACAAACGGCCAACAGGTAGTTGGGTGCAAGCGAACGGCATCAAATGCGACGGTGGACTTGATCTGAAAACTGAAGCAGCTATATCACAACAACGGGGGCTATAGCGTGCGACTTACTGCGTAATAGCCTTATAAAACTCGCTGAAACTTGCAGGGTTATTTACAACAGCACCGCAAGCGAACATGATGAGCATGGAACCTGATACAACTGGCTTGAACGGTGTTAGCAGGGTATCAAGAACCTCCGTCACGGTAGAGGCAACTTCGAGTTTTTTCTGCCGCGAAACACCGATCATTAGGTCACCCCGATTGTCCTCACTGTGGCAGAGAAGCGTGAATAGCACGTTGCTACCCCGGGTGTCGCCAAGTTCGGCAACAATCGCTGCTGCTACATGTTCGTACTGCCTGCGCGCAGTGCATGTCGTGAGGTTGAATTCGACGTGCTTGACTACCAAACTACCCGAGTGCACGAAGTATGGGCGAAGAAACTCCTCTAACATGAGAACGGGACCACCAAGAGGGATAGAGTGGACGCGAAGATGCACAACAATTGTTCTGCGGGAGCTGATACCAGAGTGAATGGGAAGTTGAAAATCCCCGCTGATGGTAGGAAAGATGGGAAGAGCGGGCTGCGCATCGTTGTAGAAACCCTACATGCGTGGGTGGAAGTATCAGCGATGGGTGTGACCAGAGTTCTGCGTACGCCGATTTACCATGTACGGAGTAACTTGACCACTGCGAACATCATCCTTCCAGTGGCAAGATACGCACAAAAATTTGACTTCGGGTGGAAGTACCAGCGCAAGATGCTCAGTGGGGACCGAGAGACAGTGGTAGCACACAGCGCGTGGGCAGCTATCACAAGTGTAGAGGCTGCCACCGTCGCCGCACATGTGACAAAACTGGAATCTAAACGTATGAGTGGAATCTATGCCGGGGGAAAGGAGTACACACGTCGTTGTTGGAATGACCGTCCCGATCAGGAGGTGTTTCCAGCATTGCAGCGAAACACGACCGGTCGGGTGGCACTTGGATTGATGTAGACACATCACCAAGCACAGATGACTTCACCTTGGTGGGCTTTTGGAGGGCGGCAGCGGCAGCAGATTGAAGTTTTGGGACCACCTTGATGGTAACGCGAGCTCCTTCTCCTCGGGAATCCCTCATGGTGCTGATGGAGATGCGGGGGGCTTCTCCCCCAGTAGTCTTCTTTGCGGTCTGCCTGGTTCGTACCATGTCGAAGAAAAGTAGGATGGCAAACCCGCACCGATACCGTAAGGAAAGATCGTGCAGACACTTTCGAGGTGTTCCCACGCGCTTAGTACGACAAGTCACACGACGTCTGTAATCAGTCTCTGCAGTGAGACCACCGTTTACCATAGAGCAGCTTCATACCCCGTGAATCAATACCCCTCTGATCCACCGAATAGAATGCGAGCGCGAACAGTACCGTATATTTGAGGGACTCATTCCTACCAAGCCTGATTTCAAGCGAACACATGATTTAGGCCTTCTTCACAAGCATCAACGCCAGCGGCCATTCGACATTGACCTCGTCCTCCGCCTGTACCACCGTCCCATCCTGCGCCGATGCACCGCTCAGCAACGACTTTAACAACCGTATGGCAAGGTTGCCCTCAGGTCGCGTCTTGTCCTCGGGATGCTGTTCGAAAAAGGTGTGCAGAGCGCTGGCGGTGCAGAAATAGCTATACAGGTCGTGCCACACCATGCGCTTTCGCATGAGGATGGGTTGAGGCGAGAGCAAGTGGGGATAGTATGCGCCTAGAAAACATACCCATGTACATGGATAGATGGACGAGACACGATGAGAAATGCAAGGCGTACCTGTGAAATAACAGCGCGTGAAATCCTTGAATACACCTGGGACGACATCTCCGGCTTCTGGAAGAGCCACAAGATGATCTTCGAGGATCGATCGTCCAGGCTGTTGCCAGTACGGACCAATAGACGTCAGTGGATTGGTCCCTTGGAAAAAGTGGGATAGTTGGGGTGCCAAGGCGGGGTATTTGGGAAGTTGGGCCTCCGAGTAGCTCTGGTGGAGGGCCGTCGAAGGTGGTTTGGGTCGGGGATCGGCATCAATACCACAAATAGATGGGCTGGAAGGGAAGGGACGAATGATTCATGTAACATACCCGAATCGCAGTGGTCCCATCTTTTCGTAAGACCCTTGCTGCCTCTGGCCACATCCGAGACCAATCAAACCAATGACCTGCCTGTGCTGCACACGAACGTTGGCATCGACGCCTCCGAATAAGCATTGCAAACATCAATGTGCCGCCAAATTTTCAAACTGCAAGGAAATGGAGTGACCGACGTACCAGCAGTTATCAGATCTACGTGTCATCCGACAAGAACGTCAAACTCTCCGCCGAAGACTGTACGTACGTGATTCGGCCAGACGGAGCCTGGTCGAGTGTACCATCTGATGCGAGGGCGTGACGTGCGGCATCGATCATACCCGCGCTGGGATCAGTGCCCACGATGTTCTTGAAGGGTGTCAGCTCGGTGGTCGCTTGGCCTGCGTAGGTGCCCATGAGGCTCTCCGAGCGCAAAACAACTACCAAAGTTGCTCACCCGTCCCACATCCAAGGTCGACGGCTGTATCCCAGCGTGCCTCGCCCGTAGAATCGTGAAAGCGAGGGATGTAGTCAAAGAGAGCGCGGGGATAGGTTGGTCGAGATGCGGCATATGAGACAGCGTTGAATGTTGCCTTGCCAAAAGTAGCCATGATGAATTAATCGCAGGTTGGTGCCGGGGGTGGAGGCGCTTCTGGGCGCCTTGTAGACTCATTCGCTGCGCTGTCAGCAGAGTTGTAGCTCGGCATCGACGTCAGCCCCGGTGATTGAGTTTGACCAGCGATGTTATACATGTACAACCGAATGCTTATAAACACGTTCGGAACTCGGTTCAAATCCACGAATAACATTGGTTATGGTTGTGGTAGAATACCAGCACGCGGCAACCTTGCCCCCCAAACAACTGACAGCGACCCACCCACTGACGCACAGAAGGGGGAAACCCGACTAAAACGCATCCTCCTGTCCGAAGCCACCCACCTCATCTGGTCCCTCCGTTGCGAACGCGTGATCGGAGGCCACACGCTACACACACCTGCCATCACCGCCCGATGGCACTCGGCTATCTCCTCCCGACTTGACATCGACCGCCGCTTAGCCAAATCGGCAAGGAGACAGCTCTCCCGCACCAAAATCGAACACACCTGGACACCCATCATTTCAGACCTTCCCTCCCTCCCCCCCGACTGGGCCACGAACCTCGAGGTTTTAGTGGGTATCAATCTATCTCGGCCCCCTGTTTACCGGGGAAACCGGATAGCGCACGGAGCCCCACACCCCCTGTGAAAACAGGGCATGCGTAAGAGCATTTTCCCTCGGACCGGCCGCTTTGGCAGCCGCCTTAGTGTATTGTGTAGAACTAGCTTTGTCAGTTGCTACATAGTATGAAACACTTGTCCAAAAAAAAAAAAGAATACCAGCACAAAATACTTAAGGCGTCCAGTGATGATTCAACCCTCTAACCCCGATCCGTAAGAGAGGGAGAGCAAGGAACGTCCTACTCTGAGGCGAGCTCAAGCTTGATCTTGGCAATAGCCGCTGCGGGATTCAAGCCCTTTGGGCATGTGCGTGAACCTGGTGAAAAAAACAATTGAGACGCGTGACGGGAGAATGCCCAACGACGAACAGTTGAAAACGGTATGACACCTGTACACACTCATTTCGTTTTGGAGCACGTCTTTTCTCTGGGCCCCATGTACGTCCTGTATATCCGACGACCTCGTCAGTAACGCCACGCAATTCATCACGGTATTAGACCTACGCGAGAACCTGCAATCCACCGATATGCCTGCATTAGCGTCACAGGTCCAAGATACTCATCCTGGTTCCACCAATAAGAGGGACAACTGGTTGAACAACACGCGCAAAGAATACATTCGTAGAGACCCATCCAATTTCTCGCGGTCCTCTGGTGATTGGAGGAACTCGCCTTTTTCGGGTGGGTTGTCGTTCTGAAGGTAGGGCTTTATCGACCTGTATTGTTTATAAAAGTAGGTCAGGTCAGGGACGAGGTCCTTGACGATATACACTAACGAGGGGAATGAGCGAGTTCAATTTGAAGGAAGAACAACGGAATGACAGGCTGTGAGGAAGGGGGTAAATCTTAGTGTCCGCGCTTGTTTTTCTGTCGATGCGGCATAGACAGGCGAGGGTGTTCTGGCCATCAATATTCATGGCACAAGAGCCGCAAATACCTTCTCGGCAAGAGCGGCGGAAAGTGAAGGTAGAATCAACGTCGTTCCTAATATTGATGAGCGCATCAAGTACCTGTACATACGTGAGACGAGCGGGGAGCAAGAACGTGAATGGATACGTGCCATGGGCCCAGTTTGGTTGAGGTCGATGGTGTAGGATTGCAAGGTCGGCTTCTTCTCTGGCTCATCTGGGTTCTGGTACGTGTAGCAGTGGAAATAGGTATAGATCCCGGAAGGGACGAGTCGGTGCTGACCCAGCGGTAGATCTTGAATTCCTTCATCTCTCGCTTGGAACTGCCTGCAAACTGGCAGCAGACGAGGAAAACGTGCGCAACGGGGCGCGAAGAACACATGCGCGTGCAGAGAAAAGAGTCAAGTTGGCGAGGATGCCCTGCATGGCGAGCGAGAAGACGGTGAGAGCTGGGTCGCATGAATTCGGCATCCGGAACCAGCCGCAGCCAATCACAAGCGAGCCATTGTGTACTAGGATATTCCGCTCTCGGAGATACACTCAGACTACTCACGGCCAGTGTGCGAAACTGCAGTTATATCCACCCGACTATTTATACAGGTGAGCTATCGATGACATGCGCTCGAATTCTTCATGGCAGGGTTGTTTGCTTCAACCTGGCGTGACCCAAAGGCCACCAAGCGTGTCCTTTTACTCCACGGCATCACGTCCTCTTCATAGATCTGGTATCGCATCGAACAAGGGTTTACATCTCGAGGCGAGTTCCCCATGCATCGTTGTGCGCGTCCTAATGCATCCCTCTTCGACGCAGGCTATTTTGTCATCGCGCCCGATTTCCTTGGGTATGGATGTGCTCGGCGTAGTTCCGACTATACCATCGCCGCACTAGCGGAGGAACTGCACCCCTTCTTTGTAACAGCGGGCGACCACCCGTATGACATCGTCATCGGACACTCGCTCGGGGGCCTCGTCACCTCTGTCTTGTTACCTCTCCTCAAGTCCACGCAACCAGTCCACGTCGTTCTCGTCGACCCGCCCCTTGAACAGACCCCCAAGTCCCTTGCCGGCTATAGACGATTATTTTCTGGTGATGTCAGGAGCCCAAAAACACCTGAAGCCATTCTCCGGGAATTGCCCCTTTGGACAAGGGAAGATGCAGTCGACAGATACATGGGTCAATCCTTGTGTGACCTCGCCGCCGTAGAAGTTATATTAGACGTAGGTCTCCTTGTCTCCCTTGTGTATCGGTGCTCACGGTTCTCGTCCAGCAAAACCCCAATTGGTCATTTTCTCACTTGTTGTTGACAGCTCCGGACAACGTCAAGGTAACTGTACTCGTGGCTGATCCTTCCAAGGAACCATGCACGAGATTGGAGTACCTGAAGCCCCTCATGTGACCGCACACACCGTTTGGGGTGCCTCTCATGCAATTCACGTCGAGTTTCCTCTGGCCGTTGTCGACGTAGCCCTCGAAGGCGCTGGATCGCAAAACTAGCGGGGTGATCTACTGAGCAAATAGGATCCCTGGCTAGGAGGCTACATGACCAAATGGCATTTCGTATATTGATCCATCCGTTGTCTTCCCAGGAGTTGAGGTGCTTCGTGAGCCCATCGACGGCGTATCTGGAGTCGGTTGCGATGGTGAGGGGCAAGGTAGGGTCGGTTTTTTGCAGGGCAACAACGATCGCCATGATTTCACCTATTTGGTTGGATTGTTGGTGGCCGGGGACTCTTATTGCTGTGTTTCTTGGGTCGTCTTGGTCGAACCAGATGGCGCTCCCACAAGCGGCATCCATTTTCCCGTTGTTCAGACAGCTACCGTCGGTGTACGCTGTGATCGTTGCTTGTCCTCGTTCTCGTCGGGGGTTGGTCAGCCGGTATGCTGGTTCTAGGGTTGGTATGGTGGGGTCATGGATGACGTGCTGTGCCTAATTGGTGGCTTCATAACAAGAGGTTTGGAGCTGAGGCGGCGGATCGTTTCTCTCGCACGATCCCTCGCCTAGGTGGCCCTTTTGGGGTGAGTGCAGATCCTTTACAGGTATATTTGATTACCCTGGCTCAGGTCACAGCCATCGACGCTCCTGTCGAGCTCCTCATCCACTGTCAGTCCGCTCTTCTTCACCTCACTCACGCTCACGCTTGATACACCGTCATCGCACTCAACCAGACCATTGAGGAAAAGATCGACCCAAAGACGCATATAAACACCCTAGACATGGTCTTGCCCCAGCTGAAAAAGGACCCGGTGTCATCTTTCTGAAACGACTGACGATCCATCTCAACGGGGAGGGCGAGAAAGGGTTTGGCCTGGTGCGATTTTCTCCTCCTGTCTATGTGTGCTGACCCTGGGTCAGACTAGTGCGAATGCATCCATCACGGGCGCATATCGCGCTCGTGCCTATGACCCGAGCCACGTTCTCCGACGCACAGTCAACGTTCAACCCTCGCCGTTCACAGCGCACATCATCGCGTTGCCACTCACCCAACTCCAACTGCTGTTCCACCTCAGACACACCCTCGTCCGCACCGCCCTCAAGCACGGTGCCGTCTTCGAACTCGCTTACACTGGTGCACTCGGCGATCCGGAGTCAAGCCATGCGAGCGTCGGGGTGTCTGACAGCGGGCTCACCGCGAAACGACACTGGTGGGTGTCCGCGTGGGAGATCGTCCGGGTGATCCAGGGGCGCCGTATCATTGTCAGTGGGGGGGTGATCGGGGAAGGGGACTATAGGGGTCCCAAGGACGTTCGAAACTTGTGCGTATTTCTCTTCGCTCTGTACGCGTCTGACGCGTCTCCCAGGATCACCTTACTTGGTTTAACCCCGAATCTGGCGCATGACGCTTCCACCACTGCGCCCAAGTCACTCGTGCTGCGTACCCGTGCGTACGCGTTCTCTCGTTTCGCGTGACTCATGTTTGGTTTCAGAGACGCGACAGACGTATCGTGCCGTGTTGTCTGAGCCCAGGATCGTCGTTCCGGTATCGTCCAGTGGGGATGCAGACGAGACGGCAGCACCCGATGGGGTTGCAGCACAGCATGCTCGACCGTGCGTGCCGGATGACCCACCCGAGACAAACGTGTCCGTCGTGCGTCCTTCTGGTAGGGCTCGAGACGATCGCACCGGCACGACGACGCGTCGTCGTGAACCCGAACCTGGCACTGTCGGGTCCGGACCGCCGTCTCAACGTGCGACGACTACCAGTACCGTCAATAACGATGCGGCAGACGGCACGCGGGCACGAAAGAAGAAAAAGGGGGTGCAGACATAGGGCGGACTGGTAGGACTGTGGCTCGTGTTCTTTCCCGGTTACATTGCATCGTTGTCTATCACACATTCATGATATCCACTCAGGAGTATATCACGCTCCCTCGGTTGGCATCCCAGTCCTATCGTAGAGCCATGACTGACCATCTTCTCGCTTGGTTGTGCAGGTAAATCAACCACCCTCAAGAGCGCGTCACATGCCTCCTTTCCTGCCTGCCTTTGTTGGGAGCTCAATCACATGTCAGTTGACAGGTTTAAAACTCGGCACGTGAGGGGATTCGAGATTTGGGTGCCGAATCGACTGAACTGCTTCATTCTGCCGGAGGCGACGACGAACGCAGGCTGGACTCGACTCAGAGATGCGACCCAGCATGTGCTAAACCATTTTCCAGACTTTCCGTCGTGCATTCACTCACTCATTCGACGGTCGGCAGTGGCTTTAGGCAGCACAGCGACGGCTGTGGCTACTTGATTCGGTATACAAAAAAGATAGCGTGAAACGGGTCATTGTAGAAGGGAATGACGGGCCAACAACACCCGTTGCTGGCAGAGAGGGGACACTGGCCGAGGAGAATGCCAGCAACGTCCTAGGCAACGATGGAAGATAAACAGCCTCTCTGGACCCTAATTCGTACCTGATACCCACTGCAATGGAAGACGTGCCACCGGATGGATCTGCACTCTGAGGATCGGGGAAAATCAAGGTCCTAACGGGAGTGCGTACCTGGAACTTTCGGCGCACGGTCGGAGCACACGAGCCACTTCAGCTGGACCCACTCTCTGTGCTGCGACTGTTTCTATGTCTTGTCATTGTGATCGCGTGAAGAGACCTCGTCTGGAGGAGTGTCTAACTAACTTCTTGCTAGCAGCCGACTATTTTTGAACTGTCATCTTTGCATCTGCGACTCAGAGAGTATGCACATCTGCTAAACTGAATCGTTTGCATCAGTCCATGATATCATGCGCGTTGGAACGAATACAACACATCCATGCGGGTAACAGCATCCTGACTGCGAATACTACATCCACGTCCTGCGATCCTTCCTGGTGCTGATCCACTGTGAGCATGGGGGTGTAAGTGAGACAAAATCGCACGCACCATGACATTGACCCCTGTGGTGGGCTGAGACGAATCAGCCATCTGTTACGCCTACAAGAATGTAAGCGATCGCGACAAAGTCCGTACTGCCGGAAGGTCGTCCCACTGGTTGTGCCGTTCTCGATTGATCGGTACGGGTAGCTTCCTGGCCCCGAGGGTTGGGGAGAGGGGTCCGACGAACCCGTGGAAACTGTGACAGGCGATGAGGCCCAGTGCACAAACACGAGGAAGAACACACCTTTCGCTTTCCTGCTGCTATTCGCTTATATGATGTATTAGATATACTGTGACAAATCATCTATCAAAGAAGGGCGCTCACTGGGGTGCGTTGGCCAGCAGCCATTCTCGAGGGGCCCTCATTTGTGGCCTCGGCATTTGATAGCTCACACGGAGCAGGCCGACGGATGTAGGGTGACTTTCCCAAATGTTGGTTGGAGGTGTCTGGAGCGGGGCCCCTCTTTCTCCATGAGAACGTGTTGAGTTTCTGCTTATGCCTATATATACCACCAGGTATGTATGCCAGCAGTCCAAACGTGTGTTATACAACGAAGAAAACGAGCCCCAAGAACAGGGTTATACAATCCTGTCATCATACAAGGTGAACGAGAGACCATGAGACATGGAAAGACGATGAAGAAAAGAGTGATCAAGGGATATCGCACGATTATATATCGACAAATTTTGAACCCGCGTGCGTCCAAACGAAGGCGTTGGACATTGTCGAATGATGTTGATGACCAACTTGGTGATCGTCGCCAGGAAAGTGTGTCCTGGGACTCTCTTCCGCGCTCATACTCTCTCTCGGAGACGACGCGGACGATAGCAGCGACTGCGGCTGTGGCAATGCCCCGTGCGATGCCGCCTTTGAAAACGAGTTCGCGTGCACATATGTGCACGACCCGGGTGTCGAGACAAACCCGCTCGTTATCCCGGACGAGGGCGAGGGTGTTGTCACTTCTCAACGCCGGCGTGACCTGCGTGACCGGTCACTCAAACTTGGCGCTCGCACGACCACGTGCCGGTGTGTCTATAGGC
>JBBPMX010000577.1:0-11466 GCA_038090515.1 Pulveroboletus cf. viridisquamosus
ACACACTACATTCCCTTCTCTCATACATAATAGTTCGGATCACTCCGGATTAACTAGGTAAATAAATAGTTGTTTTTGCCTGTCTGGCAGCAGCTGAGTTCGGATCACTCCGGATTAACTAGCTGCATGCTCAAAAAGTTTGCTACCCACTGGTCATCTCTCTATTGTTGGAAGTCCCTCTCCTCGTCGTCGAGATCATCCTCGACACCATTTGTCTTCGTCATTGTCAGTATCCGGGTCCTTGTCCTTGACCCCTCGTTCATATCCGGCCCTCGTCCTTGGCCGGGTTTCTCCCCTATCATCGTCAATCTCACTCAGCTTCATCAATTTCACTCATCTTCGTCAATTTCTGCTCATCTTCGTCAGTTTCTCTTCGTCTTCGTCAGTTCCATTCGTCTTCACCCCCTATCGCTCTCGATCCGGTTCCATCCGTGACCACACCCGCGCGCACCCAGTCCTCACTGTCAACCAGATTATTAGTCTCCTGTCCGGAACATCGTTTGGAACCATCTTGTCTCACTCTCATGCACTGAGGTCGGTTGTAGTTGTCTGTCCCTGGCACTGACCCTCCACAGAACCCCTTGGGACAAGGAAACTCAACCCCCACACACATCACCCCACACCACCTATCTATTTTTCAACTGGAGCCCACCGCGAGGGGTTCTACAGGGTTTTCGAGGAGGACACTGCGACCAACACCTCAGCGACAAGAGCTCGAAGACCTCCTCATCGAATTCTGCGGACTTAATCTGAGCGGATCTTCAGATCTGTTTATTCCGGTGACCCTGGAATGAGCACGTCACAATGTGTCCGAAACCGGAACTTCTTACTTGACAGATCCCTTGTCTACAGATTCGCCCTTCATCCCTGGTGGTTTCGCCCACTCCATGCCTCGTCGAAGAACTTCTCGCTTGCATGAGGAACCTGCATGTCTGCCCTCACCGCTCTCACCCTTAACACCGCTTGATTCATCGAGTTCAGCATCAAATTTCATTCCAACCCCCACGTTGCGGGAGCACCGATCGCTCTCAGATTTGTCCAGTTCGTCCTCATCTTCACTGTCTCTCGGGTCACTTTTGGACCTATCTATCAACCCGCTGTAGGAGGTTGAGCCCTCCTACGGTTACAAGCCCCTCTTTTCGGTCCGTTCAAGCGTCCGTTCAATCTTCCATCGCATCCACAGTCCATCTGGGTAGGTTTTATTTGTATTTCATTCATTTCTTTGTTCTTCCGGATTCGTTTGTACAATCCGCCTGTTTATCCGGGACTGGATCGCGTCAATCCGGTACTGGATTTGTATCATCCGGACCGGATCGTTTTAGCATGTATGTATTCTGGGTGCTAATTGGTCCCGGGTTTGTTTTATCTCGTAGATAGAAGTCTATGGGCGTACCTGGGACTATAAAACTGGTGTACTCGTGCTTCTGAATATAATCAATTTATCTTCCCATCATCTTTGTCTTTCCCTGAGTTCTTGTCAGTCTGACTATTATTTTATTCGTTTGTTTTCCCTCCATTTGAGGGATTCTTCACTCAGGTCCGTATCTCGGGCAGCTGCCATCTGACACCCTCCCTTGGGTCAAGTACACTCGCACCCATTTTCATAGATCCTTTTCCATCCCGGAAAGGATCGTTGTTTTACAACTGGAGCCCACTGTGAGGGGGGGGGATACAGTTCAGTGGTGTGCAGCTTCGAGGGACTATCCGTCGTTTACCTCCCTTTCAGCTTCATTTTTTTCCGGACCCCTTTTTCCGGACCCTTGCTCATCCCATTCGCTTCTCATTTGATTCATTGTTATTTGTTGCTTCCCTATTCATCATTTCGAACTCTTGGCTTCTATTTTGTTAATCCTCTCCTCGATTTGTCGTTTACGTCAGCATCCGGATCTGCCCTCATCCTCCGCTCACATCGCTCCCTCGGATCCCATTACATCAGCATGCCAGCCACTTTCATCCGCCCTCTTCGCAACACCCCTGAAGCACCTCGATTCAACGCACGAAAGCCATGACAGCTACCCGGCTTTCTCGAAGACATCTCAACTCTAGCAGACGCGCCCGGATACAACCAATCCAGGAAGATTAGGCTCGCCATCTACTATGCGGATATCGACGATGCAGAGTTCTGGGAATCTCTCCCAGAAGCATCGAATCCAGTTCCGGATTGGGACGCCTTCGTTACCGAAGTCAAGAAGCACTACCCGGGATGCCAAGGTCCGCGTAATTATATCCGAGCTGACCTTGTTTCTGTCACACAGGAGTCTAGATCGAGGGCTATGCAGTGCCTGGAAGACATTGAAGCGTATCACCGACAATTCATCAAGATTGCACATCTGCTCGTGTCCACCCATCGCCTGTCTGAGCTAGACCGCAATGCGTTGTTCATGTCTGGACTCCCATGTGATCTCGAGATTCGGGTTCGACAGCGCCTGGAGATTGTGAGGACAGATATCCATCCGGATGCAGTTTATCCACTGGCAGACGCTCTGGCGGTGGCTACATTCCTTTTATCAGGACCTCGGACGGGCGTTACGACATTCGTGCCATCATATCCGATCATCAGCACACTGCCTGCCCCATCGGTTGTCCATGCCCCAGCGCCACATGCATATCCAGTTCCGGTTCCAGCATCCATAGCCATCAATCTGCCTACACCTTTGATCGTCCCGAATCCAGTTTTGGGCCCTCATCCGTCATCATCGTCTGTCGCGGCACGTCTGCCTGCACCACCCCTATTCTCGAGTCCAGCATCACGTCCAGCTCCATCTTCGCCGTCTGTCCTGCCAGTCCATACTCCATCATTGCCCACGTCAAGTCAGCAGTTGGTATCATCACCTCTGGTCGCACCTGCTTCATTACAGCTGCGTCGCCATCCGAATCCGGTTGCACAGCCACCAAGAATACCGAGCCCGGTTCTGTCCGTATCCGTCCCGGATAGGGATGCAGTCATGGATGTCAACCCGGATATGTTCAGTCTAGTTGAACGAGAGCCACGTCCAGTCCGTTCAGAGGACCCAGAGGTCATAGCATACAGGGGGTATTTGGCTGGCATGTTACAGACTTTCCAGGGAGCTCGTTCAGCGGCAGCATCACCACCACCTGTTGTCTCGGTGTTCAGGCAGGTTATTGCCCCTTCGTCTACAGGTCCTGCCATGGTATCCGGGTCTGCGAGCCTGGGTCTCGTTTCCTTGTCCGTGTCTGCTGACCGCCCCTCATCACTCGACTCCGTCCAATCCAGGATAGCGCCCCCAGCCATACCACCATCTGCCGTGTTGGATTCCGCTTCATCTACTTCCTCATCCGTTTTAGCTGACATTTCTCTTTCCACATCGATCATACCAGTCGTACCCGGCCCGTCGCCCTCGTCATTTCCTTTATCATCGCCATCGTCTCTATCCGGGCCGTTGCCCCTGTCTCAATCCGTGTCGTCGTCCGCCGTGTCGGACATATCCTCATCGTCGTCTGCAGTGCCAGACCACCATCCCATCGAGTCTGCCATGTCAGACTTCCTTTCATCCGTTCCCTCGTCCCTTTCTGCTGACATTCCCATATCATCGTCCTTCATATCAGTTGAATCCGGGCTGTTGCCCCAATCCGTGTCGTCGTCCGCCATGTCGGACATATCCGTGTCGTCGTCCGCCGTGTCAGACATATCCGTGTCGTCGTCCGCCGTGTCGGACATCATTGTATTTCCTTTGTTGTCCGTTTTTACTGAACATTCCCTTTCTTCATATTTGTCATCAGTCACATCCGGGCCATCTCCCATATCCGTATCGTCATCCGCCGTGTTGGATTACCCTCCACCAATCGAGTCCACCGTGCCGGACTTTTCTTCCCCTCTATTGCCCATGTCTGCTGACCTCTCTTCTTCCGTATTATCCTCACATCCGTCGCTCTTACCACCCATATTGGGTGTTTCTACATCGCTTTCCTTGCAGCAGGACATTTGTCGTCACCATCCGGGCATTCCGCCTGGTGTCTCATTTCCTTCTTTTATCTTGTCATCTCTTCGTCGGGCTTCTTACGCCCCTTTTGATTTGAAGCCGCCTATCCGGCCCCCAGATCCTTTTATTTGTTTTTCTTCATTTGCCAGTGCTTCCCCCACCCCGGATCGTCATAACCCGGAGGTCATTATTCATAGTACCCCGGGGGGAGGTACTCGTATTCTTACTCGTACCTGTTCTTTTCCATTTTTGCCATTCGATTTTTGCGTTTTTGTTGATTTCAGCCACGTTATTCGTATTTCGTTTTTGATCTATATTTTGGACTATACCTACTATCCGGACTCCGTTCATCATCAATCCGGTCTCATTCGGTTCGGTTGGTCTCGCCGCAGACATAAACGGAAAAAGTTGATCGAAGAACGCAAGTCGGGTTGGACACCCGCATCTTCACTTTCATTATCAATCTGATACGTATTCCTTCCATCCTGGGTTTAGTCCAGTGTCTATCAATCTTCATCCCGGTTTTCGTCCGGCGTCATCGAATCTCTCAAATCATCGCTGAAAAGAAAAATAACAGACAGTCATATGATACATATTCACTTTCGATTGCACTTTGAGACTGGTGCAGATTATCCGGTAGTTTGTTCCTTCAATCCGGTGTCAATCTGGTATCCATGCATTTGGGATCCGTGCAGGTATAGACGCAGCGAGCCGATCGATGAAAACAAGTTGGGTGGTACCCCGCATCCGGTTTCATTCATTCAATTTATCATACATCCGTTCGTTTCTTTACTTACTCGCTCTCTTTCTGTTTCATTCAGACCTCACCAGATCGGACACACATGCGATCGGACTCGGACACAGATTCGGATACGAAGAAGAAGAAAATACAAGATACTATCTACGACGAACCGAGTACCTACCATCCGCCCAGCGCTGCCCTCACCACCGCCAGCTCGCTGCGCACCTCATCAAATACGGCTGAAGCCTCTTGGACTCGGGCCACCACTACATGGACCCGAGCCACCGCCTCCTGGACTTGGGCCCCTGCTTCTTGTACCTGGGCCTGGCCGCTGATTAACTTCTGTTCTAGGAGGGCGATGGTCCATAGACCTGCTTGGTGCACCTCCGGATCGACCTTGCCCGTGCGTGGGCGCACACTCATGTCTATCAGTTCCGCTTCGTTGTTATCGTCTTCGAGCTCGCTGTCGTATAGCTCGACGATCCGTGTCAGGACTTGGATTCGACGCGGACGATTGGACGGTTCTAACAAGTCGTCAGTCGCGTTTGCGGGTCGCCCATAACGACTCACCTGGGGCCTTTCCTTTGCCCTTGCCCTTCTTCTCCTGGGGCGCCTCCTTCCGTCTTCTAGTCGCCTTCGTCACGTTCCCCCCACGGCCGCTGGACTTGTCGCATTTCGCCTTAAGGCCTTGACAGCGGTCGCACGTTCGACCTTCGCGACCTCGGCATCAGACCTTTGCCCTAGCACATCTGCCGCATGGCTTCTCGTGGGTGGTGGACGCATCGCCCGTAGCATTCTTCTTCTGGGCCAGCTCTTCATCCTTGTCGTCCTCATCATCCTTGTTTTCGTCGTCCAATACGACCTGTTGTCGCTGGTTCGATTCGTCAGTACGGATGCAGTGATGTTCAATTACCCACTTACCTTGATTGGTCATGCCGGAATGATGATGACGGGGAGTCGCTTCTTCGCACCCGTATCCTTGCTGGTCCCCGGAACCAGATCTGTTGGTATCAGTTCTACCTCGGCTGGGGCTGTTGGTGGTTCGACGTCTTCCATGGCTCGTGTTTGTTCGTCCTGTAGCCGTTGTTGGTTGGCCGTCTCGTTCTTCCATCTGGCGGCGGTTTCATTGCATTCACGTATCGTCTCAGCCGTCCCGGTATCAAGGACAGCCTTGACGCCAAGACGGCGTGCGTCTCGTAGGCAGCCGAGAGCGTGTTTCTGCGATGGGTTAGAAAACAGATCGAACGCGACATTTAGCCACGCACCACGGTACTTTCCCATTCCCCTATCCACATCACCTTCTCCTCTTCGAGTTCGTCTTTGTCATCCGGTACAGTTTTGGCGACGATGTCTATCGACTCGCTGGCTGCCTTGAGGTTAGCCTGAGCATGGGCTTGCGGATCGTCTTTGGCCAGCGGTTGCGTGAACGTGAGGATGTCGTCGAGGTCGGACATGGTTTTGGTCGAGAGTAGAGGTGAGATGAGAGAGAGGGAGAGTTACACGACGCGTTACAGAGTCCGACACGTGATCGGGTGGTCGTTCAATCCACCCGAGTCGCTATTGTCCGTTTGCCGAGGCGCGACTTCCCACAGTCACGTGACTGACTGGGGACAGTCAGTATTCAAGTCCCCCGCGGATGTAGGAGGTCGAGCCCTCCTACAGTTACAAGCCCCTCTTTTCGGTCCGTTCAAGCGTCCGTTCAATCTTCCATCGCGTCCACAGTCCATCCGGGTAGGTTTTATTTGTATTTCATTCGTTTCTTTGTTCTTCCGGATTCGTTTGTACAATCCGCCCGTTTATCCGGGACCGGATCGTTTTAGCATGTATGTATTCTGGGTGCCGATTGGTCCCAGGTTTGTTTTATCTCGTAGATAGAAGTCTACGGGCGTACCCGGGACTATAAAACTGGTGTACTTGTGCTTCTGAATATAATCAATTTATCTTCCCATCATCTTTGTCTTTCCCTGAGTTCTTGTCAGTCCGACTATTGTTTTATTCGTTTGTTTTCCCTCCGTTTGAGGGATTCTTCACTCAGGTCCGTATCTCGGGCTGCTGCCATCTGACACCCTCCCTTGGGTCGAGTACACTCGCACCCATTTTCATAGATCCTTTTCCATCCCGGAAAGGATCGTTGTTTTACAACTGGAGCCCACTGCGAGGGGGGGGGATACAGTTCAGTGGTGTGCAGCTTCGAGGGACTATCCGTCGTTTACCTCCCTTTCAGCTTCATTTTTTTCCAGACCCCTTTTTCCGGACCCTTGCTCATCCCATTTGCTTCTCATTTGATTCGTTGTTATTTGTTGCTTCCCTATTCGTCATTTTGAACTCTTGGCTTCTATTTTGTTAATCCTCTCCTCGATTCGTCGTTTACATCAGCATCCGGATCCGCCCTCATCCTCCGCTCACATCGCTCCCTCGGATCCCATTACGTCAGCATGCCAGCCACTTTCATCCGCCCTCTTCACAACACCCCTGAAGCACCTCGATTCAATGCACGAAAGCCACGACAGCTACCCGGCTTTCTCGAAGACATCTCGACTCTAGCAGACACGCTTGGATACAACCAATCCAGGAAGATTAGGCTCGCCATCTACTATGCAGATATCGACGACGCAGAGTTCTGGGAATCTCTCCCAGAAGCATCGAATCCGGTTCCGGATTGGGACGCCTTCGTTACCGAAGTCAAGAAGCACTACCCAGGATGCGAAGGTCCGCATAATTATATCCAAGCTGACCTTGTTTCTGTCACACAGGAGTCTAGATCAAGGGCTATGCAGTGCCTGGAAGACATTGGAGCGTATCACCGACAATTCATCAAGATTGCACATCCGCTCGTGTCCACCTGTCGCCTGTCTGAGCTAGACCGCGATGCGTTGTTCATGTCCGGACTCCCATGTGATCTTGAGATTCGGGTTCGACAGCGCCTGGAGATTGTGAGGACAGATATCCATCTGGATGCAGTTTATCCGCTGGCAGACGCTCTGGCGGCAGCTACATTCCTTTTATCAGGACCTCGGACGGGCATTACGACATTCGCGCCATCATATCCGATCATCAGCGCACTGCCTGCCCCATTGGTTGTCCATGCCCCAGCGCCACATGCGTATCCGGTTCCGGTTCCAGCATCCGTAGCCATCAATCCGCCTATGCCTTCGATTGTCCCGAATCCAGTTGCACAGCCACCAAGAATACTGCGCCCGGTTCTGTCCGTATCCGTCCTGGATAGGGATGCAGTCATGGATGTCAACCCGGATATGTTCAGTCCAGTTGAATGAGAGCCACGTCCAGTCCGTTCAGAGGACCCAGAGGTCATAGCATACAGGGGGTATTTGGCTGGCATGTTACAGACTTTCCAGGGAGCTCGTTCAGCGGCAGCATCACCACCACCTGTCGTCTCGGTGTTCAGGCAGGTTATTGCCCCTTCGTCTACAGGTCCTGCCATGGTATCCGGGTCTGTGAGCCCGGGTCTCGTTTCCTTGTCCATGTCTGCTGACCGCCCCTCATCACTCGACTCCATCCAATCCGGGATAGCGCCCCCAGCCATACCACCATCTGCCATGTCGGATTCCGCTTCATCTACTTCCTCATCCGTTTTAGCTGACATTTCCCTTTCCACGTCGATCATACCAGTCATACCTGGCCTGTCGCCCTCGTCATTTCCTTTATTGTCGCCATCGTCTCTATCCGGGCCGTTGCCCCTGTCTCAATCCGTGTCATCATCCGCTGTGTCAGACATATCCTCATCGTCATCTGCAGTGCCAGACCACCATCCCATCGAGTCTGCCGTGTCAGACTTCCTTTCATCTGTTCCCTCATCCCTTTCTGCTGACATTCCCATATCATCGTCCTTCATATCAGTTGAATCCGGGCCGTTGCCCCAATCCGTGTCATCGTCCGCCGTGTCAGACATATCCGTATCGTCATCCGCCATGTCGGACATCATTGTATTTCCTTTGTCGTCCGTTTTTACTGAACATTCCCTTTCTTCATATTTGTCATCAGTCGCATCCAGGCCATCTCCCATATCCGTATCATCATCCGCCGTGTCGGATTACCCTCCACCAATCGAGTCCGCCGTGCCGGACTTTTCTTCCCCTCTATTGCCCATGTCTGCTGACCTCTCTTCTTCCGTATTATCCTCACATCCGTCGCTCTTACCACCCGTATTGGGTGTTTCTACATCGCTTTCCTTGCAGCAGGACATTTGTCGTCACCATCCGGGCATTCCGCCCGGTGTCTCATTTCCTTCTTTTATCTTGTCATCTCTTCGTCGGGCTTCTTACGCCCCTTTTGATTTGAAGCCGCCTATCCGGCCCCCCGATACTTTTATTTGTTTTTCTTCATTTGGCAGCGCTTCCCCCACTCCGGATCGTCATGACCCGGAGGTCATCATTTGTAGTACCCCTGGGGGAGGTACTCGTGTTTCCACTCATTCCTGTTCCTTTTCATTTTCATCGTTTGATTTTTGCATTTTTGTCGTTTTCACTTCCGTTATTTGTGTGTTACCTTTCATCTATTTTGCGGACCATATGTACTATCCAGACTCCGTGTCTCGTCAATCCGGTCTCATCCGGTTCGGTTGGTCTCGCCGCAGACATAGACGGAAGAAGTAGATCGAAGAACACAAGTCGGGTCAGACACCCGCAATATCATTTTCATTATCAATCTGCTACGTATTCATCCCATCCTGGGTTTAGTCCGGTGTCTATCAATCTTCATCCCGGTTTTCGTCCGGTGTCGTCATCGAATCTCTCACATCATCGCTAAAAATCAAAATAACAGACAGTCATACGATACGTTCAGTCGCCCCTCCCTTTCGCTACAAAACAATAAAACAGTCGTATATCATCTTGTTCTTTGGGTCTTGTATTCGCCATATTTAGCTATTCACTTTCGATCGCGCTTTGAGACCGGTGCACATCATCCGGTATCTGTCCATTTGGGATCTGTGCAGGTATAGACCCAGCAAGCTGATCGATGAAGACAAGTCGGGCGGTACCCCGCGTTCGGTTCATTCATTTGATTTATCATACATCCGTTCGTTTCTTTACTTACTCGTTTTCTCTCCTTTTTGTTCAGACCTCACTGGATTGGACTCACGCGCGATTGGACACGAACACGGACTCGGATACGAAACAGAAAATACAAGAATACTAGCTACGACGAACCGAGTCCCTACCATCCACCCAATGCTGCCCTCACTATCGCCAGCTTGCCTCGCACCTCATCGAAGACAGCTGTGGCCTCCTGGACTCGAGCCACCGCTCCGTGGGCTCGGGCCACCGCCTTCTGGACTTGGGCGCCCACTTCTTCTACTCGGGCCCGCGCGCGGAATAGTTTGTTCTCAAGGAGGGCAATGGTCCGCAGACCTGCCTTGCGTACCTCCGGATCCACTTCACCCGTGCGTGGGCGCCACTTCGCATTTGCCAGTTCCGTATTATCCGCATGCCTCCCCTTGTTCGATATGCACCTTTGTCGGCTGCGCTGGTATTACTACGATGGGGTGTAATCTTCTTGTACCTGTATCCGCGCTCGTGTCTGGACGAGAGTCCATTGCGATGGTGTCCGCCTTTGCTGGGGCGGTTGCTGGTTCAACTTCGTTCGGGACGTTGATGTCCACGTCTGCGCTCGTACCTTCAACGGGGTTGGAGCTGCCCCCCGTCTCGGCTGTAGTTGCGGGCCGCTCTGCTGTTTGTCGCGCCTGTTCCTTGTCATCCTGCCGTCTCTTGCGGTCGGCCGCCTCGATCTTCCATCGTGCGGCGGTCTCGTTGGCCTCTTTGATCGTTTCCGCGATCCCGTTCTCGAGTCGTGCCTCTATGCCGTGGTGGCGCGCATCTTGGAGGCATCCGAGGGCGTGCAACTGCTTAGCATTAGCGAATGAATAGCATAGAGCATATCGACCACGTACCACAGTATTCCTCCATTCCGTTACCCACATCGCCTTCTCCTCCTCCAGTTCGTCCTTGTCGTCCGGGACCGTCTTAGCGACGATCAGTATCAACTCGCTTGCTGCCTTGAGGTTAGCCCGAGCATGGGCTTGCGGATCGTCTCTGGCCGGCAGTTGCGTGAACACGAGGATTTCGTCGAATTCGGACATGGTTTGCGTCGAGATGAGGTGAGAGGAAGCGAGAGAGATGAGAGAGAGAGGCGCGACGCGTTACAGAGTCCGACACGCGATCGGGTGGTCATTTGATCCACCCGCGTCGCTATTGTTCATTTGCCGAGCTGCAACTTCCCATGGTCACGTGACTGACTGGGGACAGTCAGTATTCAAGTCCCCCATGGATGTAGGAGGTCGAGCCCTCCTACGGTTATACAGCCCCCTTTTCGGTCCATTCAAGCGTTCACTCAATCGTCCATCGCGTCTACAGTTCATCCGGGTAGGTTTATTCTATATTTTGTTCGTTTCTTGTTTTTCCGAGTTCGTTTGTACAATCCGCCCGTTTATCTGGGTCCGGATCGCGTTAGTCCGGTACTGGATTCGAATCATCCGGACCGGACAGTTTTAGATTGTATGTCCCCTGGGTGCCGATTGGCCTCGGATTTGTTTCATCTCGTAGACAGAAATCTACGGGCGTACCCGGGACTATAAAACTGGTGTACTCGTGCTTCTGAATAGAATCAATTTATCTTCCCATCATCTTTGTCTTTCCCTCAGTTCTTGTCAGTCCGACTATTGTTTTATTCGTTTGTTTTCCCTCTGTTTGAGGGATTCTTCACTCAGGTCCGTATCTCGGGCTGCTGCCATCTGACACCCTCCCTTGGGTCGAGTACACTCGCACC
>JBBPMX010000578.1:0-11424 GCA_038090515.1 Pulveroboletus cf. viridisquamosus
GAAAGCCCTTTATCAGGGCTTTCTACCAAGGGTAAGGTTTAGGGGTCTTCATTTAGTAGTTCTCTAGATATTAGCTCAACAATCAAAATAATACAAACATTGGGTCAGTTTTGTTGCTCACTGTATGTATGGTGAAAGAAGATAGGGTGTAACATTACCCCCATCAGATGATGTCCTCAGGTCTGAGAGGTCTGATGTGGGAGCTACGGAAGGTGAGGTCGGGACTGCTGAAGGAGGGGCAGGGGGTGAGGTGTACCCTGGCATATCGGGCAATGGCAAGGGGGGTCCCTAGTGGTGGAGGTGATCTTGATGAAGGGATCACAGGGCATGAGGGGGTGCTTTCAGTGGAACTCCCCAATCGCCTTGTGGGCATGTGTCAACTCAGCGATGGGGATCCATTTGCATTATTCCCTCAGAATCCCTTCCAATGGATGAGATATTCCACTTTGTCTTGCTGCATGCGGGAGGCAACGATTTCTTCAAATTCATGTTCAGCGATTCCATCGACATCAATGGTAGGAGTACATATGGTGAAATAAGATAGGTTGCAACAGACATGGGCATGGGCAGAGGGTGAGGACAAACGTTGAATCCCAGTGAAAAGTGGTTATGACTGCATATGTTACTACATGTATTTGTCTGTATTTATCTGCTAAGGTATGCGTCCATCTGAATATCAACTCAAATCGCACATTGCATTACCCATCACGATCTGGATGCACTTGCCAGTGAGTGCAAGATGGCAACATTGCATTTTTGCCAGGAACCCTTTAGTTATATGAGGCAATGCAACATTACATCTTGCCAACCACAATACATGCACTGTACAATGTTCTACCTTGCTCACATGGACACTAGGCCTGCGTGCCAGAAATTCAACTGTATCTGCTCCAATTATAATTTTGGGCATCCTCATATTGTTTCTAGTGCCACTTGGTACCATCATCTTCAAGAATCTGCCTCTGAAGAGGAGCGCCAACAAATCCATGCCACTAAATTTGACGATTTACCCCTTCCAACCAGTACTCACAGACCGAGAGGTACAGCAACCCATCGATGCAATAATGCCCTGCCTGCCAACCCCCCTGGAGTGCATGGACCCAGCCAAGAGCCCCCTGGTTCCCAGGCTCTCACACAGGTACATACAATTTCTGATATCTCATCCAACTCTCCCCAGACCCATTGCATCAATACAGGATTTTGAGCCAGACTATTCTGATGCAGATGAACCCATGGTTCCATCTCCTATGCGAGAACTGTTAGATCACCGTAGCTCTGAATCGCCTAAACCTGGACCCGGATCTGGACCTATCCGATCCCAGCCCCTATGTGCCCCACTTCAACAACTACCTTTACAGGAACTCCGTCATCTCATAAATTACCAGCCATGTCCACACCCTGTCCTTGATGTGGATGGTCTTGCCGCTTCTGCCATTCTGCATACCATGCAGAATACGATGAATTTCATCCAGGTGCTCACAACCACCTCTACTGCTGATCTCATTGCCAAACTTGACCCTGATGCCTTCAGTCAACTCCACTTTACAGTCAGCTGGACGAGTGTCCTCTCTGTCATGCGTCTTGATGGAATGAGGCAAAGCTCCAAGGCACCAATGGCCATGTCAAGGTACCCGCACAACAATTTATGACCATCCCAGTTGGTCCCTAGCTCCAAGCTCACTACAGAATCTTGCAGGGTGCCCAGAACATGAAGTACCTTTGGGAGAAGGCCAAGGAGATTCTCCGGCAGGTAGTTAATATGCATTTCTCGGACATATGTACCTGTTGTCAGCAACATTGCTATGGGGTGGGATTTTCTCAGTGCTGTTTTAGCTGGAGATATCAAGGAACATGACATCATACTCATGGTCTCATTGGATGGGGTGCAGCTTTTCGATAGCAAGGACTCAGACTGTTGGATGTACATATGGATTATCAGCAATTTATCCCCTGATCTCCGTTACCGCAAGCTAAATGTTTTACCTGGCAGCTTCATCCCTGGTCCCAAAAAACCCAAGGTACTCGACTCATTCCTATTCCCTGGCTTTCACCATCTAGCTGCAATCCAGCGTGAGGGTCTTTCCATTTGGGACTCTCTTACCAACTCGTGCCGCTCTGCTTACATTTACCTTCTCTTCACAACCACCGATGGTCCAGGTCTGGTTTATTGGGATGGGATGGTTGGTCATAGTGGCAAGAACGGGTGCTGGCTCTACTGTGGCATTCTTGGATGACATAAGGAACGTGCAAACCAGTACTATCCTGTCCTCTTATGTCCCCATGACCACATTGCTGAAGGAAGCAACCACCCTGATATCAACATTTTTGATCTTCCACCTGGCAGCTCTTCTGACTATGGAGCAAATCTTAGAAGGATTGTTGCTGCACCCAACCTGACACAGTGGGATAAGATGAAGACAGAGACTGGTCTCACCAAGCCTTCGTTAATTCTTGGACTCAATCCCGCCTGCTCGCTTGGTGTTCCCTTATGCATGACGACTGATATCATGCACCTTGCAGGTAATGTCTCAGACCTCCTTATTTCTCTTTGGCATGGTGAGATGGATGTCTCAGGTAATGACGACAAGTCTACATGGGCCTGGGCCATTTTTAGGGACGAAGGATGCTGAGTTTCACATGGTCATGATGTCGCTGCTGCTGGGTGTTACCTCCTGGGTTCTTACGACTGCAAGCCAAGGAACATCGCTGAAAAAATTAACACACAATATAAGACCTGGGAATTCCAGCTCTACATGTTCGGTCATGCACCCATTCTTCTCTATGGGATCCTCCTGTTGAAGTATTGGGCTCATTTCTGCCGCCTCATCTGTGGATTCCAGCTCATGTGCCAGCATTCACTGACACATGAACAGCTCCAGGATGCGCATATGCTTCTTTGCACCTGGCAGCACGAGTTCAAACTCCTCTATTATCAACTCTGGCACGATCGGCTTCATTTTGTTCATCCTGCCGTCCACCAGGTCCTCCATCTTGTTCCTGAAACATTTCAGAAGGGTCCACCAATCTGCTATGCACAATGGACCATGGAGCGTACAATCAGGAACCTGGGTCAACAAATCCAGCAACCATCAAAGCCTTATGCTAATTTGGCTCGCAAAGGTGTACAGCATTGTCAAATCAACACTCTCCTCTCCATCATGCCTGAGCTTGACACACCCTCAAATCCTCTGCCTAATGATTCACTGGATATTGGTGATGGTTACGCTCTCCTTCACAAACACTCCAGGTATCTGACTTCCCCTGATGGCACTCTTGCTCAAGCTCTCCAGGAATACCTCCCGACTCTGCAACAACTCCCTCACCTTATGAAGTGGGCCCGGCTTCTTCTGCCAAATGGTCAAATTGCATGGTCAGCTTGGCAGGAGGTTTTCAAGTCCCAGGAGACCCTTCGTGTCTCCCAGAACGTAAAAGTATGAATTCCGTTGTGTCTCAACGCTTTCCAACATACTGACAGAGTTCATTCTAGTTTATACACAATGATAGAGTCTGTGTCGGGGAAGTCCAATACTTCACCCAGTTGGCTGTCCAATCACACGATCCTCAAGCTGAGTGGCAATTTCACAACATCGCTGTCCTGAAGCCATACTCAGAACCAAATGCTGAGCTTCTCCACCTCTCATCGCAAGTTGTCGCTGCCTCAACGCTCCTCGATCAAATTATGATATGCGATGTCAAGGCCATTCGGAGCGTTGTGGCCATGGTACCGTGGCGGTTAACATTGCCGATAGGAGTAGAATACGATTACTTCTGTATGATGGAGAAGCCTGGCTTAGATATGTCTGACCTTGGTGTTCCTTATAGCATGTACTCTCCCGAGAACAAGGTTGATGATGGTAACGATGTAGAATAAAATTTTGATATCAATACAGTCTTTTGTTCTCGCTACATCAGCCGTGCTCATTTGACTGACTGCTCCTTGAGCTCATTAATGAACTCCCTCCGCTCTGCAGCCTCACATACAATAAGTGATTTGTCAAATGGACACACTATAAACCTAGAACATTCCTCCCCATAGTCAGGCATTGCTTGACATATGAGGAGCTGGCAAGGCATGATGGGACAGCTTATAATACAATATAGTTAGATAGTCTCATGGCTAGAACAGAAGCTAATACATACTGAATACTATCATTCGTGTGGTCGGGCAACGTTCCTGCGTCTGGCATGATTGAGATGTCAGGATCTGAAGCAATCAGATAGTGTGGATCCACCCGACTGTCCAGAGATCTATTATTAACAGATTCCAGTGAAACGAGAAACACTTACATGCCCCCACTGACTATATTTGTAGGTTCGGGCTTGCACTTGTCTTCAGTTTGTGTGCCTCTGCAAAGGCTGTCAATATACCTGCCAATACTGAATGAGGTACTTACATAGTCTTTTTCTCTGTGGCATTCCTCCTGATGTGAAGCACAATATGCTAATTGAACTAAGTCAATATATAAAAATTCAAGTACTACTGACTCACCTTGTCGCCAGGATTTTTCACCCGGATGCCAAAGGTATACATGTCCCAGCTTGGGACAATGTCATCAATATCAACTAATATGACATTACCTGAGATCTGGATTGTAGGAGCTTTCTGGATTGGCTCAGCTACCATATCTTGTCATAAATTTAGTAAATGCTCCTCAGTTATGTGTTACGCGGGGCATACGTGTCATATCTGCTCCGATCTCTGGATCTCCAGACCCTTTACTCCTTCTCTGTTTCTTCATAACCCAGACTCCACCCCTTTCATATCAGACTCCGTTCTCCTATGATCGGACTTCCCTCACTTTCCTTATTTAGTATTCCCTTTGTACCTTCAACCCTCCATTCCTTAGTTACGACCCTTAGCCTCATCCCTTAGACCCTTCGCCACACCATATGTTCTCCCTATGTATGTTCCCCATCTCCACATGCTTTCCTCTTACCCGACATACCTTACCATACACTCCTCCATTCCTCCGTCTGAACTCCAGACTGGACCTCAGTATATAAGTTTCTTGTACTCCGTTTCTGTACCTCAGTACAAATATCAAACCAGTCACCTCCTGTCTCTCATCCGACTCCCTTCTCTCTCCTCTCTCTCCCTCTCTTCTACGAAATACGAGGACAGAGCCTAGGCAAGGGCGCGACACATAAGTCCTGCACCAACATCCTCCTAGGTACCCCCTTGCCACTCCGAACTCCGTTCGTCCTCCCTATGAACTTCATATACTAACCTTCGGACCTCCAATCGGACTTGAGTCCAGAGGAACCGGACTTGACAATATGTGGAGTTAGCCAAGTGGAGTTACTAAAACTGTATAGGCCCCTGTCCTGTGGCTTCTTTCCCTATTGGATCCTTATTATATCATACGTACTAGCAATTCCAATGAACACCAACTACGGAAACTATGACTTCCCTGTGCTCAATAGCGGACATGGCCTGCCAGGCCCTAGTTCTCTTGGGCTGGACATGGACCCTTTTGGACATACTGCGCCCTTAATGTCAACACATGCAAAGCCACAGGTATGTGTTATCTTATCTCATTATCTTATCATGGCATCCCAGGTGGGAGGCATATATGCAGGACTTTGGCTTGAGGGAACATTGCAAGGCACTTGAGATTCAGTTAGCCCAAGTTACAGCTGAACATGATACAATAAAGTAAGCATAATAAGTTATATTCTGTGAGGCAGGCATATGATGAGCGCTACCACATATAGGAACATGTTCGATCAATTATCAGCAGCATTACATACAATTGGTGCCACACATACGACCCCAGAAACCCCAGTAAAGACTGCAGCCTTGTGTCTGCATATCTGCTTTTGGACACAAGCGCAGTTTAATCAATGGACAGCCACAGCTGAAGCACATGCTGACCGATGTTGGAGGCTAGCCTATCTGGAGCTTGAAGAGGGTGGCACTGTTTCGGATTCTGTACTCAAGGCAATCCACAAGAAGGTACGAAGGTGTTGGGCGGAGCTTGTCACCTAACAGATGACCCCAAAGAGCTGGGGAAAGACCAGTATGTCCACCAAAGACCTCGTGTATAAATTGGTTTACAAATCATTTCTATTCTTACAACTCGCCGAGAATGACTGGAAGGTCAAACTACTCTGCTCGATTGACTATCCTGGATGGGTATGGAACAATCTAGACAACAAAGGAAAGTGGTTGGTCAAGCAGGAAGATGACATGGCGCCTGGAGAAGAACTGGCACCCAGGACGAGCAAGAAGTGAAAGGCAAATGCAGGGAAATCCAAGATGCCCAAAAAAAGGGCCAAAAGTACGGATGTTCATACTTTTCAAACTATACTGACATGCGCCGTTTCACAGGTGACCCAGATGCGATAGATTTCCTGGCTCTGGAATCATCAGAATCCATGATGGTTCAGTTGAATCCCATTGGCCCGACTTCAATAGTATTAGATGAACCAGGTACATATATATATTTTTAAGATGTGAAGCTCCTGATACGTTTTGAACGTGTTATTACCAGAATCACTGATGATGTTATATGACATGCCCAAGGAAGATGGACCTGGACCTGCCCCAACACTCTCACTCGTCACACCCACAGCATCTGAGAATGCAATCATCACCACTGCTGTGACTGGTTCAAGTTTACCCAATGCACCTGAGGATGCTCCCTCCCTGACATTCATGTGTGCACCTGGCACATCTGAGAATGCAATCATCACCACTGCTGTGACTGGTTCAAGTTTACCCAATGCACCTGAGGATGCTCCCTCCCTGACATTCATGTGTGCACCTGGCACATCTGAGGAGGTAACAACTACGCTGGATTTATCAAGCCCACCTGAAGATTTCCCCGCATCAACACTTGCGCCTGTCATATCTGAGAACACCACAACTGGACCAGAATTACCAGGCATGCCTATTGAAGACGTTGCTGCTATAATGCCCGTTGTCATCAATCCTACATGCGTCTATGGCTTTGAGTGATATCGTGCTAACAATTACTCTAGTGCTAGTCTTGGAAAAATATCTCTCAAGCTCAAAATCCCACCTCTGCCCCCTCTCCAGGGACTGAGAGCACATCAGGGTGGCAGTGAGGGTAATGAAGACAAGTCCTCAAATGGTAAGCACAAAGGCGCCGTCAGTCGCAAAATGCGGGTAGCAAAGAACAAGACTGGATAGTAAGGTTTCTCTAGCCTATCATAGACTGTTAGCTAATCTATCTAATAGCAATCTGTGCACTGCCCGTTGGCTTGCACAGATAAACGTGAGCAGAATGAGCGAGGAATTCCGTTTATACTGGAACCAAGAACTTGACGAAGTGTGACGCGAGGTACATATCATTTTATCTTTACTAGTAGATCTATACTGAGTGGGCAGTAGGCATACAAGATGGAGGCAAAGGAATTGGTAAGTACATCAATACCATGTTGAATTCACTGCTGAAGTGACAACAGAGGGCTTGGGACAATGTGTTCCAAGGAGTTCTTCACTAGTTAGCAAGTTTTCTTGGTGCGATTGGCGACTAGCATGCAGACGGCAATTGGACACTTTGCAAATATGATTCAATTGGTATGGTGTAATGTAGTATGATAGCAATGTCATTTCAGTGCATATATGTGCATATCAGAATGGAACAAAATGGTCATATATAATCATTTGAGCACATATATGCACATATTGGAACGGAATTAAATGGTCATATATAATCATTTGAGCACATATATGTGCATATTGGGCAGGCTATACAACCAACTCAGCATATGTTGGATTGTGCTCTCCTATGTTATACTTAGAAAAATCATTAGGCGACGCATGTTGACATCACACAGCATGCATGAAATTCTCATTTTATGAGAGAAATATGTTACACAATGGTCTGATCTGTGTGGCCCAAAAAACCATATGGTGACATATCCAGACATTGCCGGTCATAACCACTTTTCACTGGGGTTGAATGATGATCTGGTGATGAGGGATGGAACGAGAGGCACATGTGTGCCCATAAAAAATGAGAAGATGAGGGAGGGCATGGGTGGGAAAGGGTGAGTAGTGAGATAACGAGGGAAAAAAGGGTGAGCATACATGTATCATCATGGGAGGCATGATGGTGGTTGGAGGCATTGGCTGAGGTAGTGATGTCTGTTGACCGTGGGCACTTGAGTGCTTGGATGGGCATTGGAAGACCGAAGGAGTCGAGGAAACGTCAGGCCTTCAAGCTTCAGGGGTCATTGTGGGAAGAGATGGTGGCCACGATAGAAACAAAAAATGTGGAGATTGTGACATACCAAAAAGTGCCAAAAGAAGACGAGGACAAACAAACAAGACGCAGACAATGATGAGAAGACAAACAAAGCGAGGGTGGGGTGGCTGGGTGTCCTGATAGCATACTCACACAGAGGCTCACAGGTAGCACTCAAATATCAAGTAGTCCTTGAGACTGCTTGGAGACTTCTTGGAGACTTCCAGAACTCACTTGCAATTCAGATTTGGTTGTATATAGAGGCCTCTCAAGGAGGTTTGGTCTCAGAGATGCATTATGCATGTAGGGGACAATAGGTCTGAAAGAGTTTGGGACACCCGAAAAAGTGGTGCCAAGGGTGCTCATCACTCACTCATTGATAGAGCAGATACACTACATGTAGATTTTTTTCCTTTTTCCCTCTTCCCTCTGGTCACTATATTGCGCCATGAGTATTTGTTCTGTTGTCGATGCAAAAGTGTCACATCATATCCACATTACCATACGATTAATCGGACAATTGGGACTTGGAAACACTCGGAGCGATTTGACATGTCTGTGGATTTGGGTGCGAACTCTGAGTCGGTTTTTGGTGGTCGTGAGTCGCAGCGCCGGTCCTTTTTGTTTTTGGTTCCCCGGACATGGACTACCACATGCCACGCCTGCGATGTCATCGCATCACCTGCCACTTGGCCCATCGAACTGACGTGAGAACCTCGGTGTTTGACTCCCGGAGATCTGAAAGATGAGACATTGGATGCAACTAGTCATACAATCCTTCCAAGTGACTATACATCTTCAAGAAACTGTGTGCAGCGTGCAGTCCCACCAGAATACTTGTGATCGAATCTGTAGCTCAACGGACAGCAAGCTCATCCCCGATGCCTACCAAACGTACGGTACGAGTTTCGCAGGCACCTTTCGCATGTATGCGCGGTACTCTTCCCTCATCGCGTCATCGCGTTGGATAGCCGCCTCCTGCAACACACAAGGACGCATGAGTGATCGAGATCGCCGAGGACGAGCATCAAAGGTTACCTCGATGGTGATCTTGGTCACGAAAACCGCTCCGGCAGCAATGAATGTGAGCAGAGGGGCGTAGGACCAGAACATGAGTGACCAGAGGACCTGTTGTGCCAGAGTCCAGCTACGCCGTGTCAGTCGGAATGATGATCGGACGGGCACAAAGGTGAGCTGGTAGACGCACGTGTAGAGCGGATGGCGAACCACGGCATACGGTCCTGTCTGGATGACCCTTGGTTTCTCGCGGCGCTGAAATCGATGTGCCGACCAGTATATGAAAGCCGGTTGACAGGTGAAAGATGAAAACATACCCCGATAGGATGAAACTGGTCGCTAATATGCCGAAGTACGATGTTGGAGAAACGTTGTGTGGCGACGCTCGCCACACACGCAAGTATCCTCACTGTGTTCTTCCAGGTCGGTTCTACGCTCACCCCAAGTATCACGTCGGGCAACGCAAGCGCGTTCGTCCACGGTGGCTGTTGGAGATGATTGTTCACGATGCTGAAGATGTATATGATGGGAAAGAGGAAACGGAAGAGCAATTGGAGTGGGACGACGGAGCGGGAGAGACCGGTGGGCATGGAGTCAGACCGCACGGGGCCACTCTTGGATTCGGCGTAAGCAGAGGCAGACCCGAACCTGATGAAACTGTAGCGAAAGTGCTCTATGATGCAGAGCAGGACGACAAGTTCAAGTACCTGGCTGGAGGAAAACGACATGTTGGTGTGAGGAGAAAAGAGGGAGGAGTTCAAAATATTTATCTGAAGTCGATTACAGTTGATTCAAGTCCAAGAGAGGTATTCGGCTCACGGTGTCATCTGACCCATAACGAAATGTATGCATGAGCGCTAGCCAGTACTTGAGGTAAGAAAATTCACCGGATCAGAAAAAGACATTGCGTCCTCGCTCTTCCCATATTAGCGTTAGTCTGACCCCAGTGATTCGCTTAAGGGTTAAAGCACTCTCTGTTAGGGCATCCGAAGAGATGCACACCCAAGCAAGTCCTACACGGGACGGAACTACTTCAGCTCCGGTTTGCAGTGAGAACCACAGGTCAATCATACTACCTTGGCATGACGCCGGAAGATGACGAAGTGGCACTTGGGTTCCAAGTGACAATGTATGTCTCACTGGATATGAACACCAGGGAAGGGAGTTATAGTCAGGACCTTCTGCAATCAAAATGGCGGATTCGTAATTCGTACAGTGTCACCCACCGAGTCGAACGGAGCGCAGCTCCTTGAAGAGGCCCGCATCGACAGTTTCTTCGTGCAGTACCCCCAAATCAGCAATGGAGGGGCACATGTAGCCGTTAAAGACAATAGCAGATTTTATCGAGCCGTCATCACGTAGGAACTGCGCCACGATGTATGATCATAAATCAGTCAGCAATTGAAAGGGATAAGCTGAAAACATAACCCAGTTACTGGCACCCCAGTATATAGGACACTACACCTCCGCGTAATAACACCATTGGAGAGTTGTGATTGAAGGATGGCAGCCAACAAAAAGGGAAATTACGTAACCAAGTCCAAACACCTCCTATATAGCCCCTGTCCGCGTCTGCCATCAATTACGCGTGATCACATTGGATTTCAACTCAGGCAGTAGTATACATCATAATAATCTCAGAAACGCGCAAAACTTGCAAAACGATATTTCAAGCGATGCAACCATTACTTGGAAGAGCCACTTGACTTGTGCGTATATCCACTGGGAGTGGTATACTTCGCGTTGCCGGCACCGTCATTGTAGTAAGTTGATCCGTTGGGGTTGTTGTAGTAGTAGCTCCCGTCGCTGTCAAAGTCGCGTCAGCTCACACTATTACACGGTGGAACACTACACACTTATTAGAGTAGTGATAACCAGTTCCTTCGCTACCATAATCGCGAGCACAATAGTGATTGCCCTGATGTCGCGAAGCTGTCAACACCTACGTCGATCAAAAACGAAGAGACTCACCTGGCTGTTGGTGCCACTGCCAGTATAGTTGTAGCCACCGGAGTTGCTGTTCTTTGGCATTGTAGCTGAAGAGGGATGAAAGGGATAAAGAAACGACGTCCATGGAGAGACACTTTATATACCCCCTGACGAATTTGTTGTACTCTGTTTTATGTTTGGCAGGATGCAAACATCCCGGCGTGGCGATTCACAAACTCATCTGACGAGATCACACGAAAGG
>JBBPMX010000580.1:0-11400 GCA_038090515.1 Pulveroboletus cf. viridisquamosus
TCTCTCCTGTCCCCCTCCCTTGGGTTGAGTCTATACTCACACCCTTTATTCAATCCTTATCCATCCGGAAAGGATTCTTTGTTTTACATCATACTCCAGGTCACCATCTACTTCGACCGGAGGTGGTGGGGGTTGAATGCGGTTCAGAATCGTGTTCAGAACGGAGGGTTCCAATTGGGAGACATGAAAAACTGGGTGGATGGACTTCATTGAATCCAGGAGGCGGAGGGTGAAAGAACGGCTTCCTGCTTTGGTGATGATGTCATATGGCCCTAGGTTCTTTTCAGATAGCTTCTTAGAGGGTCGTGTGGAGCGGAAGTATTTCGCTTTGACGAAGACCAGGTCACCGACCTTGAAGTCTGGTGCCAGAATTTGCTTGGCGTTTGCTGGGCCTTGGTATCGCTCTTGGGTGTGAGCCATTTCTTTCCAGAGGAAGGCGTGGAGAGAATCGAGGTCGACAGAGTACTCACGGGCTCGTGCGGAGGTTAGGTCACGTTCAGGGTGAACCGTTGTAGAGCGCAGTGCATCTCTACGTTTATATTCTCTATATTTTGACCGGTACACTGTTATATAATGCTCACTATTCTACTCTGTTCGATATCCACCAGTTTTCACTTACCACTTTCTTACATATGACCGACTGGACTACCGGACCACGGCTGGCCTAATACCGGATCGCGGGTGGTACTTAGTACTGTGTCAGCGGTGTTATCATTGTGCTCTAAGGTACTGTTTATGTTTCACTCTTGACTATTCGATCTTTATTTCTACCGTTTCACCGAGTCCTTGTATCCCTTGACTACATGGACTACTACTACCAATGTCCCGGACTATTTAGTTATCTTCTTGTATCTTACAGAGTCCCGGGAATGCCTGGACTATAAGGAATGTACCTAGTCCTGAATAGGACAGCTCCCTTTTGGCTCACAACGACCGCCTACTGTTCCACCGACCGATTACCACCCACCATTTACTGTCACCGTCACCGTTTACACCATTTACCGCACTGTCTTCTATTCCTTGTCGCTCCGCAAGTCCGCCCAGGCTACCGGAATTCAGGTATTTGTATCCCGGAGACCTCGTTTTCCACCTCCCCCCTCTCTGAGTCCCTTTAGGGTCGAGTGCATCACACCCCTAGACCCACTTACCACTCATCCTGCACCTCACAGTCGGGATTAGTGTTCTTCACCGTGATATTGGGTGGTAGCCTTTGTTAGCGAAGAATGGGGAGACTCCGGTGGTAGCACTTGGAGAATTGTTGTATGCAAACTCTGTGAGGGGCAGAAGTTTGGACCAGTTGTCCTGTTGGTAGTTACAATAAATCTGGAGGTACTGTTCCAGGGTCTGGTTCATCCATTCAGTTTGTCCATTGCCCTCCGGGTGGTATCCAGAGGTGAAGTGGAGGCGGATGTTGAGGGCTTTGCCGAGTGAGTGGAAAAAGTGAGATACAAATTCAGATCCTCGATCGGAGGTAACATGGGAGGGGACTCCATGCTTGGAGAAGACATGGAGGAGGAACAGTCGGGTCAATTCCGGAGATGTAATGGTGTCATGCGTTGGGATGAAGATGCATTGCTTGGAGAGGTGATCCACAACAACAAGGATGGCTGTGAATCCAGAGGAGAGTGGGAGCTGTTCGATGAAATCCATGGAGATGGAGTTCCATGGTCTTTCCGGGACCAGAAGCTGCTTGAGCAGTCCATAGGGGCGATGTCTGGGAACCTTTGTGCATGCACAGGCAGTACAGGAGGAGACGTACTCCTTGACAAATGTCCTGATGCCAGGCCATGTATATTCGTGGCGGATCAGTTCCAGGGTGCAGTTCTGGCCAAAGTGTCCGGAGAGTGGATGGTCATGCTTGTACTGGAGGACTCGGAGACGGAGGTCTGTGGAGTCTAGAACATATATCCAGTTATCTAGACGGAGGAATCCGTCAGAGTCAACTGACCATTGAGAGTCAGGTTCGGAGGTGGACATGTGGATAGTGGCCAGAGGGTTGGCTGGGAGGGCAGATAGGATGTTGCTGTGGATGGAGTCGACGTCGAGGAGGGTGCTAGCCTGGAGGACGGGGGCCGCAAGGTAGGTTGCCCAAAGGGATGCAGCAAGCTGTTCCTGGGTGAAGACAGGGCGGAAGTTGTGCGGATTGATGCGAGCGTAGTCCTTATCCCCCTCTTTGGGGTAGACGTCCCAGTGTCTAGTGAGGGAGTCAGGTTTTGCACCAAGGCGTCTGGGGCGGAAATGCACCACCATGTTGAACTGGGAGAGGAACTCCGACCAGCGGGCTTGCCAGCGGGTCAGAAGCTTTGTGGTGGCGAAGTACTTGAGGTTCTTGTGGTCGGTGACAATGTCGACCGGAGTGCCAGATCCTTCAAGGTAATGTCTCCAAGTCCGGAAGGACTCAAAGATCGCCAGGAGTTCCTTATCATGGGTGTCATAGTTGAGCTCCGGAGCGGACAGCGTCCGAGAGTAGAAGGCAACAGGCCAGATTTCCTCGTCCGGACAATGGATGGAGAGGATACCAGTGATGGCATAGTCGGAGGTGTTGGTTTCTACGATGAGTGGAACATCCGGAATCCAATGGACAAGGATAGGAGCGGAGGTGAAGGCATCCTTGAGGGACTGAAAAGCGGCAAGGCACGAGTTGTTGAAGAGCCACGGGGTGCCCTTACAAGTAAGATGGGTGAGGGGCACGACGATATCAGAATAGTTAGTGATGAACCGTCAATAGAAGTTCGCGAAACCAAGGAAGAATTGGATGTCCCGGACCTTCCGAGGTACTGGCCAATCCTGGATAGCCATGACTTTGTCTTTGGACATCGTCAGGCTGGAGGGGGAAAGCTGGTAGCCAAGGTACTTGGTGGAGTCAGTATTCCATTCGCACTTCTTGGGTTTTGCGTAGAGGTTGTGTTTGCAGAGTCTCCAGAGGACTTCTCGGACATGCCCCTTGTGGGAGGCTTTGTCTTCGGAGAAGATGAGGATATCGTCCAGGTAGACTATCACACAAATGTCGAGGAGATCTGCGAAGATTGAGTTTACAAACCACTGGAATGCCGTGGGGGCATTCATCAGACCAAATGGCATGACGAGCCATTCAAATGATCTGTAGCGCGTCCGGAATGAGGTCTTCCATTCGTCGCCCTTGGCAATGCAGACCAGATGGTACACATGCCGGAGGTCGATCTTGGTGTAGACCTTGGTGCAACTTGGAGCATCAAGGAGGTCGGAGATGCGGGGAAGCGGGTAGCAATCTTTCTTCATGATCTTGTTGAGTCCTCGGAAGTCAACGCAGAGGCGGAGGGAACTGTCCTTCTTGCGGACAAAGAGGACCAGAGCGGTGTGGGCAGAAGAGGATGGGCGGATAAACCTGTTTTTGAGGTGCTCGTCGAGGAACGTCCAGAGAGCCTCAAGCTCAGAGGGGGAGAGGGAGTAGAGGGTGCCCAAGGGAGGGGAGGTACCTTCCTCCAGGTTGATCTTCAAATCGTGTTCGCGATGCAAGGCAAGCGTAGATGCTTTGCTCTTGCTGAACACATCTGCGAAGTCATGGTAATCCAGAGGGATTCTGGACAGGTCAACCGGAGCTGGAGGAGGAACTGGATCAGTGGATGCTGACCGGAGTTCAGACTCCTGAGGGCGGAGTTGCAGGCTGAACTGGGTGGAGCCCTGGAGTCGGCAGGCCAACACAAAAGTGGGGGCACTGACGAATGAGATGGGCGGAGCCTGGCATTCAGAGAAACTTGGTGGATCGGGTGTGATGGGGTCAGCCAGAGGAGGTGAATCTGGAGACTGCAGAGGTGAGCTCGGTTTTGCTGGCACGGACTGCTCAAGTGGCCAGAATGATATACTGCTCAAAACCCAATCAATCAATGGATTGAAGCAGGTGAGCTAGTTGTGTCCCAGGACCAGTGAATAGGATCCGTCTAGCGGAGTGACATACAGCATTGTCGGAGTGATGTCGCCAGTTTCAAAGCGGATGGTAAGGTTGATGGCTTAAGTAATGGTGGAGTTGGATGTTCCGTCGAAAAGTCGGAGTTGGAGTGGGGGTACAGAGTAGGTTGAAAGATTGTTTTTATTAACAAATTCCATATCTATAAAACAATCGGAAGATCCAGAGTCTACAAGCACGGGGAACGGAGGAATATCCCATTCACAGATACTGACGGAGGGGATGAGAGAGTGAGGATCAGAAAGAGCAGATGTGTTGAGCTGGATCTCCTTTGGTGCACTAGTGGAGTCAATGCAACCCCCAGACTGTGCGGAGTCCTGGAAGTCGCACTCTATTTTTTTGCCTCCAAGGAGGTCTCCGGTTTGGCTTCTGGAGTTGCGGCCTTAGCTGCTTGACTCTTAGCTGCCTTGGAGGTTGACTTCGGGCACTCCTTGGCTATGTGACCATCTTGGCCACAGAACATGCAAAGTTTAAGGTCGAAACAGCACTTTCGCTTGGCTGCTGTGAGCTTGCCATCCTTCCCTAGCTTAGCGGAAAGGTCGGGCTTCGAGGAGGCGGAGGTGGTGGCGGACTTCCCTTTGGAGTCCTTGGGCTCCCTAGGACCACCAGAGTTGGAGCTGCTTCCAGGTTGGTGGTTTCCGGAGCCAGTTGACTTGTCGGTTTTGGCAGAGGGGTTGGCAGATGGCTTCGCCTGGCGACTAACCTCGGACTTGCACTCCCAATAGCGTGCGTCAATGGCTTGAGCGAGGGTCCGGAGTTCAGAGAGGGTGGGTGGCTTCCCGACACGAGAGATCTCGTCTTTGATCTGGTCAGGGAGGCCGTTGTAGAAGTGATGCCGGAGGGCACCTTCTCCGTAGCCTCGGACTTGCGAAGCGATGCAGTTGAACTCAACCACATACTTGTTGATGCGTTGGGAGTCCTTCATGGACAGGTGGTCGAGTTGGTGCTCCGTGTCACCAATGGGGTCGTGGGGTCCGAAGTTTGTCTGTAACTCCAGGACGAATTCCTGGAAATTATCCATCCAGACTGGACAGAGGTTGAGGTCCTTGTCGAGGAGGAGGTCTGGTTCGAACCATTCTAATGCCATCCCTTTCAGGTAGGATTGCGCAAATGTTACTTTGGCGCGATCTGTCCGAAAAGCCTTAGGACAGTCTTGGAAGTTTAGTTAGCACTGGACTAAGAATGTCCAGAGCTTCCAGGGGTCAGTCCCATCAAACTGATCTGGTTCTTGGACTTTGGTGCAGGGGGTGCTATTGGCGGGGTGTCGACAAGAGGAGCGAGCCAGGCCGCGGATAGCGTCAGCAAGGAGGGTGAGCGTGTCCCGAGGGACTTGCTCGTTCTCATCCCCACTTCCAGGGGCGTCTCCCTTGTTGTCGCTGTCCTCAGGCCTGAGCTCCGGGAAGTTGGGGTCTTCATCGGAGGAGGCACCTCCGGAACCATCCGGACCTTCCGGGCTTCTAGGACCGTTGGGAGATGTGCAAGGGATATCTCATTCTTGGGGTAGATTGGACAATGATGACTTGTTGTCCTTGAGTTCAGTAATCCATGCATCCAGAGTTGGTGAATGCTGGAGGGCACGAGCCTGGGAAATGGATGCCAGAGTACAGCGGGCGGAAAAACTGTGGAATTGGTTGACGAGGGTGGGGCCTCGGCGACTGCTTGCGAATATGCTGAGTGGATTGAAACGTGGGGACGGGGGTGGGTTTGCGCCAACAGTGCATGTTCTGGAGCATGTGACACGAGTGGCCATGACAGATGCAAGTTAGGAGTTATAACAAGAGGGAGTTTGAATATACTGTTAGGACTGGGATCTCCAGGAGGTAACTCCGGAACTCCAGAGTTCGAGCAGGACTTGGCTTCACTGTATGTGGTGCACCCTTGTCACAACTCTGGGGGTGTTCTGTAATTTCGGAATGGGCGGAAGAAGTCGGATTGGCCTTGTTGCAAGCAACAAAGGCCGAGGATGGTTCAGAAGAGAGTCTTAGAGACTCAAGGGGGTTAGAGTGAGTTTGGGAGACTGTCCAAGTCGATATTCAAACTGGAGTATCTACTACAAGTGCGGGGACTTTATATACGGGAGTCTTACTAATAGTCTGGAGTGCAGATGCTAGGTGTACCGGAGCTGTGCTCCTAAGCAGGCACAGGGATGGAGGGTGGACTGGGGCAAAGCTAATGGCTATGTACTGTAAGCAAAGAATGGAGCGTAACACTAAGAACAAGGAATGCTAAATACAGAGGGTCCGGGGTGTCAGGGATGCGGACTCATCGAGAACGCACTGGAGGTTGCAGGAAAGGTGTCCGGAGTTGTCCAGAGTTAAGTCCAGAGTCCTGGATTTGATGGATATGACAAAGATGAACAACACAACATACCATGCACACCAACCCTGTACAATACATGCAAGCATTGCCTGTTCTGGGTAGTCAGCAATGTAGGGCCCAAGCCCATATATGACATGGTGGAAATGGCCATTGGCGCATTGTGTCACACAAGGTTTTATCATAGCTTGTTTGAGTGGATCAAGGATGGCAGTGAGAGATGAATGAAACAACTGGTGGTGGAAATGGCGAAAGTCAGGATCATCTTTGTGAGCTGAATTGGCTATCCAACCATGATGCATGAACACAAGCACAAGAAATTGCAAAGATATGAATACATACTTTTTGGAATGGCCAGGAAAGCTAAAACAGTCACCGCACCACTGTGAGAACGACAAAGGTAGCTCCATGGGTATCTGGATCCCATGCAATAAGTTCCTAGATGAAGTAAACTCAAGGATGCAAAAAATATTAATATAAACATGGTAGCTTACCGACTGGTCCCATGCCCACTGGCCTGACATGAGGTCGCAGACCTCCCACTGGCCTTTTTCATCCGTCACTACCTGTGATGGATGATCATCAATATAACGATGAATACACTGAGTCACACTTACTTTCACAGCATAGTCAATTTCCCCTGTAAATTCCAGATTCCCAAATTGATGTTCAAGCATGCTGAGTGGATCATGGTACCATACATCATAATTGGCCAGCATCCATGATGGTACATCCTCAGGCAACTGCCCTGAATACTTCACCGAAAAGGACTGCCATGGGCAGTCCCCATATGGGATAGCATCAATGGACTTGTATAATGTATCATGAGATCGAAACGGTAGCTCATTGCTGCCATACATCATGGACAAGATGCCCAGGAGCGCATTTATCTTCCCCGCAGACATCTGTATGTTTTGATACAGAAACTCAGCTAGCTCGAACTGAGCACGACTGGTATATGGGGCCCAGTCACCTTGAGCACAGTGGTCCAAGGGAAATGGTGGTGCATCTGGAAGAATGTCATGGCCAAAGGGATCACAAGGTGTCCCTGTTTGATTTGGCAGGTCAGAGAAATAATGTGATGCTGTTCATAGATATATACCATCAAGTACAGGGTGAAACCAAATATGCTGACGAGATAGAGTGGTGTCGGTCACAGGTTCATTGAAACTTGGGTTACTCACGTTACTAGCTGAAGAGCCTTCACTATCTGTCAGATCGTTGGTATGCTGCTGAAATAGCTGCACAGGTCAATGACCTTGCTGTCGATGTATTCGGGCATGGCGTTTCAGTCCCCCCTTGGTCCTACAGCTCTTGTTGCAGCTTAGAAAGCTGCAAATGAAGTTTTTTGGATGATAGGGATACACAGGGAAGCGTCCAGCTGGAGACATGAATGTAGAGCGAAAAGCAGAAAGCTCTTCACATTGTTCTGGATACCGCATGGAATTGTGCCTGGGTTGCTAGTAGCGATCATGGTGATAACAGGGGGACAGGCACATCTACATTCTATGCTGAAAAAAAATATGGCACATGCCTCAGTGGGCAATGGAGCAAAGTGGTCCATCATCGGGTAGCTGTGAGTACCATGTGAGTCTGCACCTGCATACAGCAGATGCATAGGTGAAATGCATTCTACGAAAAAAAGAGGCAGTGATCACTAAGTGTACTTAAAAAAAAAACTAACTGGATGGTGTGACAGCCCTACCTTGCCCTCTACCCCACCATGTTGCAGCAGGTCAATACTCGTGCAGCAAACAAAACCCAACACCCAGGAGTGCCTGACTTGCCAGCACCACGACGAGGCAGTAAGGCTATCCAAGAGGAGTGCACTGCTCTGATTGCAGTGGCAGCAGCAACCAGAAAAGAGCACAGTGAAAATATTTACCTGACAGCTGAAATCAAAGATCAGTTACAATTGCAAACAAAGACCTGATGTACCAACTTCCAGAATCCGATGTCGGGAGTGGCAAAGATGTCGCAGCCACCCCCGAAGCTCATTTCAGCTCAGGCCAAGGGCGATGGAGAGGGTAAGGAGATTGAGACTGAGAAGGGTATAAGTACCTTGATACACGAGGCATACATGAGACCACTTACCTTTTTTGCTAAAGATCATTTAAAATCACAAACAAAGACCCAACGTACCAACCGTCCGACATTGGGAGTGGTGAAGATGTTGCAGCCACTCCCGAAGCTTGTTCCAGCTCAGGCCAAGGGCAACCGTGACGGAGAGAGCCAAGAGATAGAAACTGAAAATGGTATAAGTACCCTGATATGCAAAGTGTACACGAGACCGCTTACCTTTTGGCTGTTTGAAAGGTTCAGACTCTGAGCACGAGTCAATCAATCACGGTGGGAATGATTACCACAATAACCCTACCAGCGACATGAGCAGAAGCGACAACGATGTGACAATGACTAAGCCCAAGAGACCAGCTAAAGTCATGAGACAACTCATTGAGGCAGCCTGGACCAGTTCTGCTGACAAATCTGCAGCTGCCATCCCACCTGGCAAGTGCAAGCTCAAGCGCGAAGGAGTGTAAGTCACTCATGTAGCATATGTAACAGAACTAATATCTATCTAGTACATATTTGGGTCCAAGTGTGCCAAAGAAAGTCAAGGTCCAACACCCGAGTGGCCTCACACACAAATACCAGCATGCTCACAAGGAAGGCAAGCCTGCCATTAGCCAGCAAGAATGTCTCACTGAAGCTGAGACATGTGAGCACGAGAGCCATGGAGGTGATCACGGTGTGTCATCTATGTACATTTGGGGGACTTACAGGCGAGCAAGAGAAGGTATCACAGCCAGTGAGAACACAGCATATAGCGATCAGCCAATTATTTACAGCACATCTGGAACAATACTAACCAGCTTGCCTAGGGTCCCACCACCATTACAAAGATTGTCGCAAATGCTCCTCAAGAGCGTTTATGCCACAGTAGGCCTATCTCAACTGCTACCACTAGCAGGAATCACCCCAGTCATCAAAACTTGCCGAAAGGATCAGCAGCTCAATTCATGAAGGCTTTAACTCCTTTAATCCATCTTTACTGTGGCACCCTGGAGAATCCGTGGATACTGCCCGACTGCTGTAGGAGGTCGAATCCTCCTACAGTTGTAAACCCCCTCTTCTGGCCATTACAAGAGTCCGTTCAAGCATCCATAGTGTCCATCGTCCATCCGGGTAGGTTTTTTTTTAATCTTCTGTTGATGTCTCCGTCCATCCATATCTGTCCGTACAATCCGGCTGTTTGTTCCAGGTCCGGACTGTGTCAATCTGGTGCCGGATCCATTTGTCCAGATCAGGAATCATTTAGCTCACATACCCGCTGGGTGCTGTCTGGACCCGGACTAGTTAGGTCTTGTAGATAGAAGTCTACGGGTATTCCCGGGACTATAAAAGTGTGTCCCTACCATTTTTAAAGAAAATCTTTTTTCCCCTCCACTTCCTATCTGTGTGAATTGGGCTACTGGCCAGCTGTCCCCTCTTGCTCCCTGTGTCTCTCCTGTCCCCCTCCCTTGGGTCAAGTCTATACTCACACTCTTTATTCAATCCTTATCCATCCGGAAAGGATTCTTTGTTTTACACTGCTTTGTAGATAAGCTGCAAGAACTGTGGGACCATGTAATGCTGGATTGGCCCCATTGGTTTGACAAGGATGACCATGTCTATCGTTTGGTGAGGTTTCTGGTCATCAAATTACTGTACATTGCTAACACTACTATGTGATCACTTGACGGTCAAATCATTGACCAGCATGCACAATATTCAGTGTATGCAAAAGATTTATGAGTGACATGCCCACATAGGCAAAGCTGGCATTGATGCCATTGAGGAAATATGGAACTTGGATCACAAATATGCAGCTGTTGAGGAACACAAGGCCTATGTTGAGTTTGCACTTGGTCCCAGCCTTCCCTTTATGTATGGTGAAGTGGATTTCATTGGAGGGGATCGTTACAAGGTAAGCTTCTCAGATAACTGCTCTAATGAATGACAGATGAAATCCGTTTAGATATCGAAATCTTTTCTGTCACGGCTTGTGATGCAGACCTTCACATCCCACCTCTGGGATGTGGCTACAGTAGACAATGACACTTATCACAAGTTAATTGACAATGCGATGCCGAGGGGTGCGCTGGTCTTAGCAGTCACATCAGTACATTATGTCAACCATATTCAAGCTGATCATCATGTCATTGTGACATTGGTTGTTGCAGGTCAAGTGTGCATTAGCAATGTATTCCACTGGGACCAAAGAGGTACCTGGTAAAAGATCTGAGGCGAGTTTTTCAGACATTGCTTGGGGAACAAAGATAGCCTGGTATACACATTCAATCTCAAGAATCAGTGAGAGGAAATTCACCCAAATTATCAATGGGGCATGGGATTACTGCAGCACTGCAGTATGGTCCATGCAAGCTCAAGTCCTGCAGATGGTGACTATTGCAGATGACGAAGATGTGATGGATGACTGCGCATTGATTGTGGTGTCCTCTGACATAGAGACCAACTTGGACAGTGAAGGTAAGTTATCTTGTACTCATTTATGCTGATACCTGACTTTGCATGTTTCTTCACAGCGCTTGGATACAAAGCGCATAATTCAATACAGATTGATTTCTAGATATCTTGAACCCCAACTCAGTTCTTTAGCTCCAAGCCTTAGCTTACACCCTGCCCTGTTATACTTTTGTTTCTGCTTGCTTGTCTGAAACTCCTGTTTAGTCTGTCTACTGTGTGGTCTGCAATGGACTGTGTGAACTGCAAATGGACTGTGAACGGACTGTGGACAGACAATAGGGTCTGTACACATAAGTGACATGACTGTCCACAGTCATGTGTCTGTGAGGACTTTTGGTCTGTACAGTCTGTACACAGGCCTTACAGATGTCACAGTAGGGGTGACATATTGCTGATGAAGCTTCCTACCAGGCTAGGCCATCTGATGATCCCCAATGCCATTCAAGCAAGAGGGGCCCTTTCAGGCACCAACTGGCATTTGCTTGTCTCCATATAGTAAGCCAAGTCAGATCCAACCAGGCTTGGCACTCTCCCTCACCATCTGAGGATTCACACACAGCGACACTGATGTTTGGTTGTATCATTGACAGACCTATCTTCTATGGAATCTTTGT